>OX451735.1:160107459-160364290 GCA_948472305.1 Vicia faba | reverse complement strand
TATAGATATATATATATATATAGTATATATAATATTATATATATATATATATATATACTATATATATATATATATATATAATATATATATATATATATATATATATATATATATATATATTATATATATATATATATATATATATATATATATATATATATATATATATATATATATATATATATATATATATATATATATATATATATATATATATATATATATACTTTTATTTTATTAAATACTTAGGATAAAAATACAAAAATATTACATTTTTATTTTTATTATTATTTATACTAAAAAATACCCTTTTTTAAGTATATTTCATTTTTACACATATTAATATATTTTTTGTATATAAATAATATATTATATTTATTTTCTTAAAGAAATTAGGGTTTACCCTTAAAACAAATAAAATTAATCTTTTTTACTTTTTTTACATAAAAAAATACTTTTACATACATAAACAAACAAAAACCATTTTTTTGCATAATTCATAATTATTTGATATTTATTTATTTTGTTATTTAAATAATTGTCCATTTAAATATTTATGCCTTGTGATTCAATTTGGATGTAATAGTAAATTAGGGTTTATATTTCTTGTCAAATACCCCCCATTCAAAATTATATCCCCATCCCCATAATCATGTTGTAATAGATTAGAACTTTAAATTCTCGTATTTTACGCTTTCAATTATGCCATGATTAGAGAATTAGGGTTTGTATGCAAAAATCCAAATCAGCAAATAACTTGACCTAATCAAAGACAAAAAATGCATGAAAATCAAACACAATACACACTTGCACCCCTAGGGTTACAGTCCACTTGTTGCCTTCAAAAATGGGCCATGGTATGCATGTTGGGTACTTTGGCAAAACAAAAACAAAACAAAAGATCATAGTCCCTCGATGACGCTATCTTGGTTGCCTAAACAAAAATGATCAAGTCCCTCAAGAAAATTTCCAAAGACACCTAACACAATTGCTATCATGGTCTATACGATGACCCGTGCCTGTCCCGTTTAACATCCTAACACAAGGTTGTTCACCAAATGCAATGGTGAAACAACACTGTCAAAAGGGTTAAAAACATTAGGAAAGATCTTTGAGTAAAATAGGGTAGATAGCTCTTAGTTACTTGATCAAAAGCTTACAAAAACATCCTTGCTATTTTCAAACGCACTCCACAACACAATTTCAAAACATTATCCAAATCAAACTTTCAAAAACATTGAAATCTTTTCAAAAGACAAAAACACCTTTGTATACATTCAAACAAGAATCATTACAAATGTTGCCACAACGATGGCCTCTTTTCAAAACATCTTTCAAAAGCACACACAAAGCACCATTTCAAATAATTGAAAAGCACCATTTCAAACAATTGAAAAGCAAAGCAAGTAATCTAAACAAGTAAATAAGAGCCCATGGATAACCATGGATGAAAAGGGTGCTTGCACCTTCCCTTTTCATAATCTACTCCCCGAACCCAAGAAAACATCTCAAAGGTCTTTCCTGTGCTTTTTGACCTTTCCTTAGCATAAAATAAAAAGTCGATGGCGACTCTTACTAAACCGAAACATTTGCGAACACAAACACAAAACCTCAAGTCAGTTCTCCCACCGTATCACACCATGTATCTTACATGCACACACACACACACACACACACACACACACACACTCTTGCAGGTCTACATCCACTATGGATCCTATTGCCAATGACTCTACTATTACCGACTATGACTTTGAATATCCTATCAGCCAAGCCGAAGTCGAAGGCGAGGAAGATTGTGATATACCAGGAGAACTAGCCAGACTTCTATTGCAAGAGGAAAAATCTATTCAACCACATGAAGAGTCAGTAGAGGTTATCAACTTGGGTACCGAGTCAGATAAGAAGGAAATTAGGATCGGCGCTAATTTGGAAAGCAGTGTTAAGAATAGATTAGTTCAGATGTTGTGCAATTATGTGGAAGTATTTGCTTGGTCTTATGAAGATATGCCTGGGGTTGGATACCGACATCGTGGTTCATCGTCTGCCAACTAAAGAAGATTGCCCTCATGTTAAACAAAAGGTTCGTCGCATGAGGCCTGATATGTCTGAAAAGATCAAAGCTGAAGTAATGAAACAGTTTGATGCAGGGTTCCTAGATATGACATCCTATCCTCAATGGGTGGCCAATATAGTGTCGGTGCCAAAGAAAGACGGGAAAGTTCGCATGTGCGTAGACTATAGGGATCTGAATAGGGCAAGCCCCAAGGATGACTTACCTCTACCACACATTGACGTCTTGGTTGATAATACTACTCAGCATAAGGTCTTCTCGTTCATGGATGGATTCTCAGGCTATAATCAAATAAGGATGGCTCCTGAAGATATGGAAAAGATTACTTTCGTTACACAATGGGGCACCTTCTGCTACAAGGTCATGCCCTTCGGATTAAAGAATGCATGGGAAATATATCAAAGGGCTATGGTTGCTTTATTTCATGACATGATTCATCATGAGATAGAGGTATATGTGGATGATATGATTGCCAGATCACAAACCGAAGAAGAACATCTCGATCACCTGCACAAACTATTCGAAAGACTGAAGAAGTACAAGCTGAGGTTAAACCCTAACAAGTGCACATTTGGAGTACGCTCTGGAAAGCTTCTAGGTTTTGTGGTCAGCGATAAAGGCATTAAAGTTGATCCTGCCAAGGTAAAGGCCATCCAAGAAATGCCAGTCTCCCATTCTGAAAAAGAAGTCATGGGTTTCGTGGGTCGTCTCAATTACATTGCCCATTTCATATCACACTTAACTGCTACTTGTGAGCCACTCTTCAAACTCTTGAAGAAAGATCAGGTAGTCAGGTGGAACGATGAATGCCATATTGCTTTTGATAAAATCAAAGAATACCTACAAGAACTCCCTATTCTCATGCCTCCAGTTGAAGGAAGACCCTTGATCATGTGCTTGACAGTACTAGAGAATTCTATGGGGGTGTGTTTTGGGCCAACATGACGAGTCTGGCCGAAAAGAGCATGCTATTTATTACCTGAGCAAAAAGTTTACCGACTGTGAAACCAGATATTCACTGCTCGAGAAAACTTGCTGCACTCTGGCATGGGATGATCTCCGACTAAGACAGTACATGTTGACCCATACCACTCCGTTGATTTCTAAGATGGACCCAATCAAGTACATCTTCGAGAAACCTGCCCTCTCCGGAAGGATAGCCAGATGGAAAATGATCTTGACTGAGTATGACATTCAATACACAACTCAAAAAACCATCAAATGAAGTGTACTAGAGGATCATTTGGCCCACCAAGCTGTGGATAATTATTAGTCAATGAACTTTGATTTCCCTGATGAGAACATCATGCTGGTAACCGACTATGCGAAACTTGGACCGTATGACGGACCTGAACAAGGATCCCGATGGACTATGATATTCGATGGGGCTTCCAACACCTTAGGTAATGGAATTGGTGCTATGATCATCTCTCCTGAAGGTTGCCACACTCCTTTCATTTCCAGACTATGTTTCGATTGCACAAACAACATGGTCGAGTACGAAGCATGCATCTTAGGTCTGAAAGCTACTATTGACTTAAGGATCCAGCATTTGAATGTGTTCGGAGACTCCGCCCTAGTGATCAGCCAAGTAAAAGGAGATTGGGACACTAAACACCCTAATCTTATCCCTTACAAGGAACTTGTGCTATCCCTGATTCCTCACTTTGAAGAGATTACTTTCGAGCATTTCCCTAGGGAAGAAAACCAGTTGGCTGACGCTTTGGCAACCATGTCTTCAATGTTCAAGGTCAGATGGGATAACGAAGCCCCTATGATCATAATTGAAAGATTCGATGAACCTGCACATTGAAGTGAACTTGACACCGATGCGGAAAAGCCATGGTACCTTGAGGTGATGAGATACCTTGAATCACAAGAGTATCCAGAAGGGGCATCTATCAATGACAGAAAGTTCTTACGAAGATTTGCAGCCAAATTCTTCCTAAGTAACGGGATATTGTACAAGCGCAACTATGATTCCACTCTACTCCAATGTGTGGACAAGAAGGAGGCAGCAGATATTATGGAAGACATGCACGATGGTCTTTTCAGTACTCACTCAAGTGGACATACGATGGCTAAGAAAATCTTAAGAGCAGGTTATTATTGGTCAATAATGGAGACTGATTGCTATCAACATTCAAAGACTTGTCACAAATGCCAAATCTACGCTGACAAGGTCCATGTGCCTCTTATCCCTCTGAATGTCATGACCGCTCCGTGGCCATTTGCAATGTGGGGCATAACATGATCGGAGAGATCAAGCCTACAGCTTCCAACGTACATCACGCCATTCTTGTCGTTATCGACTATTTTACCAAATGGGTCAAAGCTGCCCCGTTTGCCTCAGTCACCAAAAATGTGGTAGCCAGATTCATCAGACACAACCTCATTTGCCGTTATAGTATCCCCGAAAGGATTATCACCGATAACGGGACTAACCTCAACAATGCTACGATCAAAGAGCTGTGCACTCAGTTTAAGATCAAGCATCATAGTTCTTCTCCATATAGATCGAAAATGAACGGCGCAGTCGAAACGGCCAACAAAAATATCAAGAAGATTATGCAGAAAATGGTAGTAACCTGTAAGATTGGCATGAGATGTTGTCGTTCGCTCTACATGGCTACCGTACTTCAGCTAGAACATCAACTGGGGCAACTCCTTTCTCTCTAGTCTACAGCATGGAAGCTGTTTTTCCAGTGGAAGTTCAAATTCCCTCGTTGAGGATCATGATTGAGGCAGGCCTAGGCGAAGACGAGTGGATTCAAACAAGATTATCTCAACTAAACTTGATCGATGAAAAACGATTAGATGCTATTTGCAATGGTCAGACGTATCAAAAACGAATGATCAAAGCTTTCAACAAAAAGGTCAAGCCTCGAGTATATCAAGTTGGTGACTTGGTGATAAAATGCATCATTTTACCACAAGGAGACCCCAGAGGCAAATGGACTCCCACCTATGAAGGGCCATTTATGGTTAAGAGAGTTTTCTCCGGCGGTGCCATGATGCTGACCACCATGGAAGGTGAAGATTTCCCACATCCTATAAACGCTGACATAGTTAAAAAATACTACGCATAAGAGACCCGCTAGTGACACACCTAAGAAAAATGAGGGAATCCCGACAAACCAAAAGGTTTGGGCAAAAATTAGGGATATATGCAAAAGATTGTACACCCGGCAAGTTGAAAACCCGAAAGGGCGACTTGGGCAAAAAAGGGTATCCTGGTGGACCGAAAACCCGAAAGGGCGGTTCAGGAAAAAATTAAGGATTAAAAGCGTACGACTATGTCCCGTGGAATCAACACAGTCAATTCTATCACCAAGGTCCAAGTTCAAATGGTCCAGGATCAATCCAGTCAACTTCGATCAATAGCAAGGGACGTTCGAAGACATTGGGGCAATAGTAGAGCTGGAAAGGCAATGAGATCATTTCACATGGCTATTTGTTTTTTATTCTCAATTTTTTTCCTTTTGACGATTTCCTCTTACTAGGATCTCTATCTCTCTGTACAAAAACGCCTATTCATGGGCAAAATATCAATACAAATACACTTTGAAGTGCAAAATTTTCTGTCTTTGTTTTGAATGCAAATTTGTCCAATGACTAAAATTGAATGAGCATATGCATATGAACATGATTAAAACTATTCGACACACGTGTCCTGCTAAGCAGAAACAACTTATGCTTGCACAACAGAATTTGATATAACCATCTGTAAGTGAAGAAAGCAGAAGGCTGAGAATGCTACTGAACAATGGGGATATAAGGAAGGTCTTTCAAACCCTGGGGCTGATGTGTTAACGAATGTTGGATCACATCTTCATGGTGGCGGGCCTCCATTTCCTTGTGGAGATACATAGATACTAATGAAGTTGAAACTAGCTCAGCTACAGTAGCAGTAAGCCTCTCTTTAATGCATATGAAATAGCCCCACAAAGTTATCTCATCATCATTATCCCCATTAGGATAGCATCAATAAATCTTACCCCAACGAAGTTGCCCACAAAGTCTCTTTGCATAAGAAAATCCCTGGCCAAAGACCCAACCTCTTGGCCGCTTTCTCCCCAACTAAGTCAATTTTGACAAAATTAAAGCTTCAGGGATCTCTTCCTAAAGGAAATTCACTTCCTCAACAAGGTTTATTTCCCCAACAGGGTTATTTCCCGAGCCAAGTTCAAATTTCTCAACATACAACAATCAAGACACCAAAAATTCCCCAGTTGAGCCTATCTTCCCCAACTGAGTATATCTTCTCTAACCAAGGCTATTATCTCCAAACAGAATCTATCCTCCCAAGATTAGCCCATCATCCCCAGTCGGGTGTCTCCTCCCGAGATGAGCCCATCATCTCCGGCTGAGCCCATCATCCCCAGTCGAGTGTATTCTCCTCAAGCTGAGTCTGCCTTACCCGACTGAGTCTATGCTCTCCAGTTTGAATTTCCCTTTCAGATTATTGCAAATCAAAGGGCCACAACCCCTGATACCCAGTGAAGCCATCAACAAATTCTTTACTATTTCCGAGAAGATGCTATGAAGCCTGGATCTGACCAGATATTAGCACAATTTTCAAGTTATTACTGAAGCCTGGACCCGACCAGATAACAGTTTGACTTCTTCAATTACTGAAACCTGGACCCGATCAAATAGCAATTTGAATTACTGAAACCTGGACCCGACCAGATAACAGTTTGAATTACTGAAGCCTGTACCCGACCAAATAACAGTTTGACTTCTTCAATTACTGAAACCTGGACCCGACCAGATAACAGTTTAAGTTACTGAAGCCTGGACCCGACCAGATAACAATTTGACTTCTTCAATTACTAAAACCTGGACCCGACCAGATAAAAATTTGAGTTACTGAAGCCTGGACCCGACCGGATAACAGTTGATCTTAATTTCAAAATGCTATGAAACCTGGACCCGACCAGATAATAACCTAACTCTTCAAATATATAGAAGAACATGAACTCAATCCGACCAAAGTTTAACTTCTTTCCCCAGTAGAGTTACCTCTCTATCGCCAACAAATGGCTGAGAAACCTGGACCCGACCAAATATCAGTTTTCATTTCCATCCTTTCAAGAAAACCATCGCGAAGCCTGGATCCGACCAAATAGAAATCACCCTCATAGATTCGTTGTGAAACCTGGAAACCGACCAGATAACAACTAAATTCTCAAGCAGTCTATTGTGAAGCCTGGACTCGACTAGATGATAATTGACCCCATCAACCTCAGAAATCTGCAAAGCCTGGACCCAACCGGATAACAGTTTTCAAAAAGTTTATTGCAAAACCTGGACCCGACCAGGTAACAATTAACTTTGACTCCCAGAAAGACACTATGAAGCCTAGACTCAACTAGATAATAGTACAACTTTCCAAGAATCGTGAAGCCTGGACCCGACCAGATAACTATTTAAATTCAAGGAATTTTCTGCGAAGCCTGGATTCGACCAGATAATAGTTAATTTCCACATCCCCAACAAGTTGTCGTGAAGCCTGGATCCGACCAAATAACTATTCAATTTCAATAAATTTCCTGCAAAGCCTGGATCCGACCAGATAACAGTTAATTCGTCTCTTCCTCCAGTAAGTTGCTGTGAAGCCTGGATCCGACCAGATAACAGCCGACCACTTCATCCTCAGCAACTGTGAAGCCTGGATCCAACCAGATAACAGCTGACATTTGAGTGATGTTCCCCAACAAAAACATCCTTTCAACAAAGTTTGAAGATATGCATATTCTTCATCTCCAACGACAATCAGGGATTCAACCTTCCAGAATTTCCTCAGCAGTAGTCAGGGATTTATTTTCCCGGACAAACAAAATATACCTCCCATTCATACATCATAGCATGTACATACCATATGCATTTGGCATGATACCACATCTGGTGAACATCATGCAAGCATATGCATTTTACTAACCCCTTTTCTCACAGGTAAAGCATCAAGTTTTAGTATAAATCAACAAGAGATTTGTGCTGATATTTCTTCCAGCGTTTACCAACATTCCTCCAAATGGCATATGTAATCCCATTCACTATCCACCTTTGAGTGCAAATTTCTGGGCACTCAAGTGTTCCATCATCTTTCACCTTCAGGTCACGAATGGCGGATCTGCCAATCTAACTCTTCAGGTTCAAGAAGTTTGAAAAGGGGCAGCTATTGTACCCCAAAATTTTCCCTCTCATTTCACGAAGAATCACCCTGGACCCCAAGTTTGTTTCTATCAAGTTTCCAGGCCTTGAACTATCAAATTTTTCAAGAAAATCATTCACAAGGGCAAAATGGTCATTTGCACACTGAAAAGTCAAACTTTGACTTTTGGACCAAAATCAAATTTCAAAAATCATATTTCATCAAGACATGTTGGAATATGAAGTTTGTTTCATCAAGAATTTCAAAAGTCAAATTTTACTTTGGAAAAGTCAAATTCTAAATACTTAGAAATTTTTCTAAGTGTTTAAGAAATATGACAATTTCAGAACTTCTGACCATATTATCACCATAACGCTCAGCAAATTCTGGATAATCTCAAGACAGATTTTGCTCATAACTTCTGGGCAAGTTTTCACAAAAGCTCAGTCAAAGTTTGCCAGGGTAATTCAAAGAAGGTTAAGAAGCATGCTGCAAGCTTTCTATAAAGTCTAAAAGCTCCTTCAGAATGTGCTAGAACCAGAAGATAAGAGGATCAAAAGATTGGACGCTATGCTGAAGCAGAACTTCTAATCCAGAGTTAAACAAGGATACAAAGTTTCACATGGCAGGATTTCTGATTTGATAAATCTCATCATTATTTAATGCTCACAACCACTTTTAAGTTGTTATCCAAAGGATTTCCCCCACGTGTACCCCGAATGTCTTGGGAAGACAAACTTTTGTGCAAAAGTATGCTAGGCCCATGCGCTGCTTCTACTTTTCCTTAATTCATGATGACAAATCCAGCTTAGGCGCTATTAACCATCCTACTTGGTGCATTGAACCATGCTTGTTTAAAGCTTACTTCAAGAGTAAGTCATCTTCTAGCATATGACGTTGGCGCCACTTGACGTCTCCAAACTACAAAACCTTTGCCTATAAATAGAACACCATTGGCCATTGAAAAAAGGTTAGAAAATTGGAGAAAGAAAAAAGAAGGAAACTTGAGAAAGAAAAACCTTGAACCCCTGCAAAAATTCCAAGAATCCAAGAAACTGAAAACACAAAAATATAAAACCTTTTAGCTTTTGATTCTTGTATTCAAACTCCATTTTTTTCTCAAGTGTTTCTTGATCAAAATCACCCACACAGTTTCTGACATACATTTCCAAAGCCATCCAAAATTCTGTAGTCAAACTATAACACATTCTTCATCAATATCCACCTCAAAGCGTCAAAACTTTGTCCCATGGTTGTTCCAGAATTTTCTAATCATTTACAACCCAAGTTGAAAGTCTCCAGCCTGCTGAACACGTGAGGAAGCTGTTCAGAATACCACAAGTAGTCAGAACCAGGTTCCAGCTCCCAGAATATTTTCCAGCTGCAAGGTAAGTTTTTCTGCTGACTCTCATCATATTATTTAGGTATTGTCAGATCTTGCATATTTAACATAATGTAGATATTCTGATTCTGATGATGTACATCTTCTAAGATTTCACACATCTGCCTGCCTAAATAGAGAGAATTCCAGTTCAGAGCTTCATGAAGAAATTAGGACTCAGAATTAGGATTAGCAAATTCACGTTTGTTTCTGATTTGTATTTCTAATATTTTTGTTTCTGAAACATCATGAAACTTGTCATAATTGTTATATGCACAATTTCTATTCTGTTAAGAGATGACTAAGACGCAAATGTTCTTACTAGCATGGATAGAGACAAAGTTCTGACAGCCACATCAGAACTTCTGGAAACTTCTGTGTCCTCAGCGGATTCAGAACTTCTGACTTTCTCTATTTCTATTAACATTGTTTCTGTTTGTGCAGCACGTCAGAGTCATAACTTCTGACCTCTTATGTTTCAGCATTTGCACTGATTCTGTTTTCTTCTCTTTTATTATTTTTACCATCACTTTTTTTCATTAATCAAAAAGACAAAAAAATATTTTCTTAAACAAATTTATTCCTTTTCTAAAACGAGACAAACATTTTACATTTCTTGTACATTCTTATCCATTTCAATTTGGTTGTAATAGTAACTTAGGATTTAATTTGCAATCCCCATTTGAAATTTGTACTACTCATCCCCCTAATGATTGTAATAGCGTAGAATCTTTATTTTCCGCACTTTTACTGTTTTCATATACCAATGTTTAGAAAACCCTAATTCAAGAAAAATTATGCATGTAATCAAATACACTATTCACACATGCACCCTTAGGGTAATCTCACTTTGTGGTCTATCAGAAAAATAGTCATGTCCCTCGAACATGGGCGTTTTAGCAAAGACCCTCGATAAAAGATCGTAGTCCCTGGATGACCCTCGATGTTTCCTTTGGTAAACGATCTAGTCCCTAAAATGATTTTGCTAAAACGTCACATGGGTTTCCTTCTATGACTATACAAATGTCCCACACTCGTCCCTTACACATCCTACGATGGGGCTTCTTACCAAAGAAATGGTAAGATAGCAACATCTAAAGGAGGAGAAAAAGAACATCTAATACTTTTTGAGTAGGTAGATTTCTCCTAGTTGCTTGCTCAATTTCAAAATAAACATCCTTGCTATTTTCAAAAACAATCACATACACTTTCAAAACATCTTCAAAACATTTTCCAAACATTGAAAACATTTTCAAAAGATCAACACTTTGTATACATTCTTACGAACGGGAATTATTACAAAGTTTGCCTAAACGATGACGCCTTTTCAAAATACTTTCAAAAAACCACACAAATCATATTTTCAAATAAAAGCAAGTGATATAGCAAGTAACTAAGAGCCCATGGAAAACCATGGATTAAAAGGGTGCTAATACCTTCCCTTTTCATAATCTACCACCCGAACTCAAGAAAACAATCTCAAAGGTCTTTCCTGTGCTTTTTCACCTTTCCTTTTGGATAAAAGAAAAGTCAGTGGCGACTCTTGCTAACCGCGACATTTGCGATAAAACGCAAAACCTTCAAGTCAGCTCTCCCACTGTATCACACATGTGCTTAGTGGTTGAAATCTTTCTCCCTTCGTGTTGAGAAATAATGTAAAATCTTTAGCATGATATTACGCCCTCCAGTTATGATATTGTTGTGGTACTATGCTTCTAAACAACCGGACAAGGGCAATACACATTCTAAGAAGTTTTGAGATAAGTATTGCACTTTCAAAGGGATATCTTTGTATTGACTTTGAGTAAGTATTTTTGTATAATGAGACAAACATTCTAGTAGGAGAATGCCGTCGTAAAAAAATGAAAGTTTTAATATAAAGAAAAGATAGCTATGTGTGATAATCCCATGGGGTTCCCATTCTGCTATAGCCTTCGTATCTCTGAGTGTTTTGTCTATTTGTTGCCTTGTTAAAAGATGATTGAATTGATCAGAACCTCTGGGTTTGTAGGTTGTCTATAAGGTGATCCAATGGGACATAGTCATACGCTTTAATTCCCTAGCTTTTGCCTGGATCGCCCTTTCGGGGTTTCAGTCCACCGGGAAACCCTTTTTTGCCCAAGTTGCCCTTTCGGGTTTTCAACTTGCCGGGTGTACATATTTTTTTTTGTTTTATCCCTAACTTTTGCCCAAACCTTTTTGGTTTGTTGGGATATCCTTGTTTGGCTTAGGTATGTCAACCTAGCGGGTCTCTTATGCGTAGTATCTTTTGACTATGTCTGCATTCGCAGGATGCGGTAGGTCGTCGCCATCCATGGTGGTCAAGATCATTGCCCCACCAGAGAATATGTTTTTGATTATAAACGGTCCTTCATATGTAGGAGTCTATTTGCCCCGGGGATCACCTTGTGGCAAAATGATGCGTTTGATCACTAGGTCCCCAACTTGATACACTTGGCGTCTGACTTTCTTATTGAAAGCCTTGATCATCTGTTTTTGATACAGTTGACCATGGAAAACAACAGTAAGTCTCTTCTCATCCATCAAGTTCAGTTGATCAAGTCGAGCCCGGATCTAATCGTCTTCGTTCAACCCAGCATCCTTCATAATCCTCAGAGAGGGGATCTAGACCTCGATAGGAAAGACAACCTCCATGCCGTAAACTAGAGAATAGGGTGTTGCCCCGGTTGATGTGCGAGCTGTGGTACGATACCCGTGGAGAGCGAATGGTAACATCTCATGCCATTCTTTATATGTGACTGTCATTTTCTGTATGATCTTTTTAATGTTCTTATTTGCAGCTTCGACGATACCATTCATCTTTGGTCGGTAAGGGGAAGAATTGTGATGTTAGATCTTGAATTGCTCGCACAAGGCGGTGATTATAGTGTTGCTGAGATTTTTACCATTGTCAGTGATGATCCTTTCCAGGATACCGTACCGACAAATGAGATTTTGCTTGATGAAACGGGCAACAACATTCTTAGTAACGGAGGCGAAGGAGGCTGCTTCAACCCACTTTGTAAAATAGTCAATGGCCACTAGGATAAAGAGATGTCCATTAGAGGCTGTTGGCTTGATTTCCCCAATCATATCAATCCCCTACATAGTAAAGGGCCAAGGAGCCGTCAAGACATTCAGAGGAACCGGAGGTACGTGCACCTTGTCAGCATAAATCTGACACTTATGGCAGGTTCGAGAGTGTTGATAACAATCTGCTTCCATGGTAGACCAGTAATAGCCTGCCCGTAGGAATTTCTTTGCCATTGTATGCCCACTGGAATGGGTGCCAAAAGTGTCTTCATGTAATTCATCCATGATCCTTTCAGCTTCAACCTTGTCTACGCACCGAAGTAACACAGAGTCATGGTTGCGTTTGTAAAGAATGTCGTTACTAAGGAAGAACTTAGAAGAGAATCTCCTTAAGAACTTATTATCATTGACTGAAGCTCCTTCTGGATATTCTTGAGCCTCGAGATACCTCTTGACTTCGTGAAACCAAGGCTAGTCCACTACTTCTTCAGTATTAATCTCGTGATAGTGTGCTGGTTCCTCTATTCGTTCAATGGTGATCTGGGGAGCCTCGTTATCCCAATTAAGTTTAAACATAAATGACATTGTAGCTAGTGCGTCTGCTAGCTGATTTTCTTCTCGCGGGAAATGCTCGAAGGTAATCTTCTCAAAATGTGGTAGCAATGTCAAAACATGTTGTTTGTAAGGGATAAGGTTAGGGTGCTTGGTGTCCCATTCCCCTTTGATATAACTTATGACCAAAGTTGAATCTCCAAATAGATTCAAGGATTTGATCCCCAAGTCTATGGCAGCTCTGAGACCAAAGATGCATGCTTCGTATTCCTACATGTTGTTTGTACAATTGAAGCAGAGTCTTGCGGTAAAGGGAGTATGAAACCCTTCAGGATATATGAGTACAACACCGATACCATTTCCGAGTGCATTGGATGCTCCATCAAAGAACAGGGTCCATCGGGATCCTTGTTCAGGTCTTTCATATGGCCTGAATTCTTCACAGTTGTCTAACATCATGATGTCTTCATCCGGAAATTCGAATTTCATGGACTGGTAGTCTTCTACAGCTTGGTGAGCAAGATGATCAGCTAATACACTGCCCTTTATTGCTTTTTGGGTAGTATACTGTATGTCATATTCCGTCAGGATCATTTGCCATCTTGCTATTCTCCCAGAAAGAGCAGGCTTCTCGAAGATGTATTTTATCAGATCCATTTTAGATATCAACAAGGTAGTATGGGTCAGCATATACTGTCTTAGCCGGCGAGCAGCCCATGCTAGAGCGCAACAAGTTTTCTCGAGCAGTGAATATCTTGTTTCACAGTCGATAAACTTTTTTCTCAGGTAATAAATAGTGTGCTCTTTTCGGCTAGACTCGTCATGCTGCCCCAATACACACCCCATTGATTTTTCTAAAACAGTCAGATACATGATCAATGGTCTTCCCTCGACTGGTGGCATCAATACAGGAGGCTCTTGTAAGTATTCTTTGATCTTGTCGAAAGCAGTTTTGCATTCATCATTCCATTTGACTACTTGATCTTTCTTCAAAAATTTGAAGATGGGTTCACAAGTAGCTGTCAGGTGAGAGATGAATCTGGAAATGCAATTCAAACACCCCAAGAATCCTCTTACTTCCTTCTCAGTACGAGGAGAAGGCATCTCTTGTATTGCTTTAACTTTGGCAGGATCGACCTTGATACCTTTGTTGCTGACGACAAAGCCTAGGAGTTTACCAGACCGTACCCCAAATGTGAATTTGTTTGGATTCAACCTCAACTCGTACTTCTTCAGTCTCTCAAACAGTTTTTGTAAGTGATCAAGATGCTCTTCTTCTGTTTGCGATCTGGCTATCATATCGTCCACGTAGACCTCTATTTCGTGATGTATCATGTCATGAAATAAAGCTACCATGGTATGCTGATAGGTTTCCCCAACGTTCTTTAGTCCGAATGGCATCACCTTGTAGCATAATGTGCCCCACTGTGTGACAAATGTTGTTTTCTCCATGTACTCAGGCGCCATTTTGATTTGATTGTAGCCTGAGAATCCGTCCATGAAGGAAAACACTTTGTGTTGTGCCGTATTGTCAACTAGAATATCAATATGGGGGAGTGGAAAATCATCCTTAGGGCTTGCCCTATTCAAATCTCTGTAGTCCACACACATTCACACTTTGCCGTCTTTTTTGGGTACGGGAAACAACATTGGCAACCCATTCAGGATAAGAGGTGACAGCCAAGAATCCAACATTGAATTGCTTCATGACTTCTGCTTTAATCTTTTCTGACATATCAGGCCTCATACAACGAACCTTTTTCTTTATCGGTGGACAATCTTCTCTTGTAGGAAGACGATGTACTACAATGTCTTCATCAAGTCCCGTCATGTCTTCATATCACCAGGCAAAGACTTCAACATAATCGTGTAACAACTGAATCAGACGCTCCTTGACACTGGGTTCCATATTGGCACCCACCTTGACCTCTTTTTTGTCTTCTTTGGTACCTAGGTTGATTGTATCCACGGGTTCCTCGTGAGGCTGAATGGTTCTTTCTTTTTGTTGTAGTAGTCTGGCAAGTTCCCCTGGCACTTCACAATCTTTCTCACCTTTGTCTTCGGCTTGGTAGATTAGATTCTCAGAGTCACAAAAGGCCATAGCAGTATCGTTACCCATGGGATCCCGAATGGATGTATACCTGCATTGTGAGTGTGGGTGTGTGTAAGGGTATAACTATCTTTGAAAGAAATAAAAATGTAAAAGAAAAACAATGAGCACAAAAGTTTGTATGCGAAAACGTCCATGATTCATTGATGTCATATGAAAATGAGATAATAACCCTTACAAATGGACCATTGTGCCTCGGGTAAGACACAAGGTTTTAAGAGTGCGAATTGTTTTAATATTACATATCCAACAAAATGTAAAGACAAATTACTGTGGGATAAAAGTGACCGGGACAAAATCTCTAGCCTCCCAATTGCTGACCCATCCATTGACAGTTGGGAAGATCCAATCCTCCAGGTTGCAGCCATCTTCACCATCTTCTACCGTGTTGGCTTCACGGTTGCTGATCTTTAGGGGTGGTCCTCCAGCACGAGCACACGTACAGCCTTCTGAGCACTTGAAGTGAAACCCAGACCAAACTTGTCAGACTTATATGGGATATTTGGGAGTTGTCCCCAGATAGTGCACCCTCCCTCTTCTACCACTGCTTTGGCATCCTTCAAAGATGACATCCGGAGTGGAGGCCTTGTAATCTTGGGAACCTGAGACACAGCCTTGGTCACTGCCACATCTTGGGGGACTTCTTCAAAGTGTTGAAATGGAGTTTCAATAAATTCACCATCTAATTCCACATATCTGAAGAAATTGAGATGACTAATCATGTATTCTTCCTCTCTATGGACAGTGACAATATTCCCTTGAATTGGATACTTCAGCATTTGGTGCAACGTAGAAGTAACAGCGCCAACATTGTGGATCCATGGTCGGCCTAACAAGCAGGAATATGAAGGGCGGATGTCCATTACATAAAAAGTTGAATTGAATGTTTGGGTTCCAACCTTTACGGGGATGTCCACTTCCCCATGCACCATCCTTTTCGAGCCGTCAAAAGCCCTTACTACTATGTTGCTTGGCTTTAATGTTAGTCCCTCGCAGTCAAGTCTATCAAGAGCTATTCTAGGTAATACATTTAGAGATGAGCCAGTGTCCATCAAAACATGAGCCAAGGTTGTGCCCCTACATTCAACTGAGACATACAATGCCTCATTATGCTTCCTTCCCCTTGGTGTCAAATCAACATCTGAAAAACCTAGGCCATTATCTACAGTCAAGCTGGCTACGCAGTCTTGGAACTGATCGACATATGTCTCTTGAGGTACATGGGCGGTTTTTAAGAATTTTACCAAGGCTTTTGCATGTGCCTCGGAACATAGTAGTAATGCCAGCATGGAGATTTTAGAGGGAGTTTGGCCCAGTTGTTCAACTACATCGTAGTCGCTTCTCTTTATAATTTTTAGGATTTCCTCCATTTATTTCTTGGAGGTTTCAGGGATAGTCAATGACTGAGCCTTCGTCCGGACAGGCTCAACCATAATACTTTTTCTTCGAGTCTCGGTTAACTCGACAACAGGAGTGTCAGTAGGAATGATAACAGGAGTTGTAATGGATTTGTCAATAGGAGTACTTGCAGAGATGATTATGGGTGTGGGATTAACCTTTGGAACAGCCACAGGGATGATTACGGGTCCAGAAACAGCCTTTGGGGGAGCAATTTCTGGAGAGAAGATTCTACCACTTTGGGTAATCTTACAATTCCCTGCAATATTACTGATGTCAGAGTTCACTTTCTCAGAACTTGAATCTTCGGCGGCTGGCCAATCCTGCTTGATACCATGGTAGTAGACATCCCCTCCATAATTCCATGGTACAGTTTTGTCTGATGCATATGTGACTGGTCCAGGCATTGTGATTATTAAAGGAGTTGCTTTCGGAGCTGATGTAATTCTAACGGGTCTTTTGTTGGAGACCCTGGAAGAATTGGCGGAAATGGTAATGATAGAAACATCTTCAAAAGGGATAGGTGGAACATGAGTCTTTTCAAACAAAAATTCTTTGTTATCTATTAGGCGTTGGGCGCCTACTTTCAACAAAGGACAGTTGGTTGGTGAGGATAAACAGAAACGACAAACTTCATCACAACCCGAGAACACACCGGCATTCAACAAGTTCATTCTAATAGTCAGAAGTGGGGTCATAAGTTCATCAACTGAAGTAACATACAATCCTTCTTCAATGGCATTGGTATTGTGGCCATGTCTGGGCATAGGGGTAGAAATGGCATTTGACTTTTCGGGCGCATCGAACTCAATTTCTTTTGCTTCAATGAGGTCTTGTATTTTGTTCTTTAGAGCCCAACAATTATTAGTATCGTGACCAGGACTTTCAAAGTGATATGCATAACAGGCATTGGGATGATAGTGAGGAGATGTTATATTGGGGTTTTTCGAAGCTTCTTTCAAGGTCACCAAATTGGATCTTAGTAGATGCGGTAATACTTGAGACGGGGTCATATTGATTCTGGTGAACTGCCTGACTGGTCTTTCCATCCTTGGTTGGTTGTTTCTTTGTTGATCAGGCGCAGACTTAGGAATCATAACAGCCCCCACCATTGGTCGACGTTCGGCCCTATCTTGGTTTCTTTGCGAATATACAACAACCACCTCTTTCTTTCCGATGAAAGGCTTCCTTACAGCTGTAGAAGAAGATGTGTCATTCTGAATCTTTCCACTCTTTATACCGGCTTCTACCCTTTCTCCGGTCAATATTAGTTCAATAAAGCCTGCAAGTGAACTTCCAATTAAATGATTGAAGAAGGGACCATACAAGGTGCCCAAGAACATGTCCACCAATTCCCTCTCAGATAGAGGGGGTTGAACTATTCCAGCCAAGTCTCTCCATTTTTGCGCATAGTCTTTGAAACCTTCATTGGAAACCAAGGCCATACTCTGGAGTTGAGTACGGGTAGGCGCAAGATCAGCATTGTATTGTTATTGTTTGTAGAAGGTTGCAACAAGATCTTCCCAATTTTGAATGCTGGCACTTTCTAATTGGTAAAACCAGTCAAGTTGAGTTCCAGAGAGACTGTCTTGGAAGAAGTGTACCCATAAGTCTTTGTCAGCGGTATGGGGTTGTATTTTCCTCACATATGACCGGAGATACATTTTAGGGCATGAAACTCCGTCATATTTGGCGAACACAGGTGCTTTGAATTTCGGAGGAATCACAATCCCCGACACTAAACCCAATTCCTCAAAGTCCAAGCCAAGCACTTTTTGGATTTCCATCACACTCAACTGCTCTTCGAGATGTCTATACTTGTCATCAGCAGAAGAGTATTGTTCTTCAGAGTAGTCTTCTTCTTCCTCTTCTGATTCTGACAGGACAACTGCTTCCTTTCCTTTCCCCTCTTGATTGTCTCTTTCACCAGATGTTGTTGCAAAGTTTAAGGTCCTTCTTGTCTGCTCATGAAATCTTCTTCCCATGTTCAGGACTCCGTTTACCTTCTTTGTCTTCTTTTTCCTCTCTTCAGCCAGCAAAGTCTTCAATTCTTCTTGTCCCCTGGCTAGGGTCAAGAGAAACTACTGGAACTGTGTATTCTGAGCTTGGAGATCCTTCACTGTTTGCTCAAGATCCATCTTACTGAAATAAACAGTAGAGAGATGAGGAGACTTGTTGCAAAATACCTGCTTATGTTTTGATGAATACTATATGCATATGTAATGATTTCAAGGATTTCAAAGATTCAAAATTTTTTTAGACAAAAAGGAAACACACGTTATATTAATAAGTTAAAGCTTGAATACATCAATGCCTCTTGGGCAAAATAATACAAAAACTCTAAGATAAAAAGGTAGTACGCATCCTCTTTGGTTCAATGTAGGCATTCAGAGTCTGCTCCTCATGAAGTAGCCTAGTGAGTTCCAAAACCTTCTTCTCGCTTGCGTAGAATTGGGCTTCGAAAGTATCTCGCTCTCTCTTGAGTTGTATCCAATCCCTTTGTAAGTGTTTTACCCCAAAATTTTCCCTCTCATTTGTCAAGTATTTGCTCACAAGATCTTCTACGACATCAAGTTTGCAGCACTGATGCATCAATTTAGGCTTGAAATTGGCACAAGGGCAAAATGGTCAATTGCATACTGAAAAGTCAAACTTTGACTTTTTGATCAACATTACATTTCAAAGATCAAATTTCATCAAGACATTCAAGAATATCAAGCTTGATCATCAAGAAGTCAAGAAAGTCAAAAGTCAACTTGAAAAGTCAAGATTTCCAAGACTTAGAAATTTTATAAGTGTTTTTATACATGATAATTTCATCACTTCATGCCATTCTTTCACCAAGATGCAAGACAGTTTAAGGGAAACTTTCAACATGAAAGTTGTAGATATCCATGATATCTACAACACTGCTTTACACAACTTCTCCTAAATATGCTTGGATCTCAAGTTATAAATTCATGAAGTCATGACATTTTCATTTAACACTTAGAGAAATTTTCAACAGATTTTGTTCAGGATTTTATCCCAACTTCTTGGCATTTTTTCACATAGTTCTAAGATGATTTTGTCAAAATGGAAAACATGAAAGTTATAGAGGGTGTTTCAAGCTTTCCAAAACATCCAAGAGCATGAATTTATCATACTTGAGCTAGGAGATTAAAGGGCATGAAGTTAGGCATCCACCCTTGATTTGCAAGTCATTCTATTGAAGAACACACAACAAAACCCTTATGCTATGCTGCATAATATTATGTTGCAGACCTTATTGCTTGCAAATTTCTACATAAATTAATGTTTACACAAGAGCTTGAGCTATTACCCAAGTGTTTGAGCCATTGTCCAAAAGATCTTTCCATTTATGGCATAAAGGCACCATTGCTATTCTTGAAAAGCAAGCTTTTTGTACAAAGTTTGTCTTGAGCCCATACCTTGCTTGTTTATGATTTTACTCCACCATAAAACATGGAAATCAACCCCTCTAAACCAGCATCTTTGGTACTTCATCTTGGGACCATGGAGTACTTGACATAGTTTAATACTTACATCTCAACCAAATCATAACATGCTGTCTTGCAAACTTAGTCAGCTTATATTCACAAGTCCTTTGCCTATAAATAGAAGAAGCATTTGCAAGAGAGAGAGAGGTTGGAAAGAGGTTAGAAATAGAAGGAGAAACAAACACTCAAACTCATTTTTGCTGTCAAAAAACCAGATTTGTCCATAAAACCTCCATTTTTGAGCTTTGAAGTCCACACCTTTGAATCTCACACCTTGCAAGTTTTCTCCAAAACAAACCATTCAAACACTTCACATACACCATATATAAGTTGTTCAAACATAAGAATAACTTCTTTAACATCACTATCACTATCTTCCAAATTCAAAAACATACATTGCAACTTGACTCGGTTGGAGCAGTTCAACCATTTTCAGTATAAAAGAAAGTTTGGAGTTACTTCAAGAAGGTTAAAAGGAGCTTGATCAATCACCACTTTACACTCGAAAACATCCGTACGTGTCCTAAAGCTTCCACTTCAAGAGGTAAACTTTCTCAAACTGTGATCTCATTGTTCATACATCATTTGCTTTTGCACTCAAAAGATATAACAAGAAAGATCAAAGAGAAAAAAACTAACAAAAATCCAGATCAGAGGTTGACACGGGTGTCCGTGTCACATGACACGGCCCGTGTCAGCTTATTTGGGTTGAAAAAACATAGTAAAATGCAGGTACAGAGGCTGACACGGGTGCCAGTGTCAATCGACACGGCCCGTGTCAGAGTTACTGGTGCGTACATGACCAAAAAAGGATGAACAGGGGCTGACACGGGCGCCCGTGTTAGGTGACACGGCCGTGTCAGGATGGCTGGACCAAAAAAATGCATAAAAGTCATGGACAAGTCCTGACACGGGTGCCCGTGTCCCCCGACACGACCCGTGTCAGCTCGGGCACCAAATTTCTTGATTTTTGGAGATTTTTTAGGTTCTTTTGGATATATTGCATTGCTTGGAAATGACCTAACTTTATAAAACCTTTTTGTTCAAATGAAACCTCAAAAAAAATTTTCTAAACAATTAACTTAGACTTAGGTTTTTCTTCAATGAAATTAATTACAAAACCTTTTTTCTACAAAAAACCCTAAAAAGCAATTTCTCTCACTTTACGTCTTCTTGCATATTTTATTTTTGCATTTTAGATTATGTAATTATCAAAACCTTGTAATAGTAATTGGTGTTTAATTTTCTTGCAATCCCCATTTGTACATTTGTATACCCCATCACCATAATGATGTAATAGCGTAGTAATTTTACTTTTCGCAATTTATCGCTTTCATATCAATGTTAGTAATTAGGGTTTGTATGGAAAGATAAAACCAACAAATAGAAAACCCTAATCCAAGACAAAATCAAGCATGAAAACAACACATTTGCACACAAACACCCCTAGGGTTACTCCACTTGGTTGCCTTACAAAAAATGGCCATATTACGCATGCGAAGTATCTTAGCAAAACAAACAAATATAAGATCATAGTCCCTCGATGAAGCTATTTAGTGTTGCCTTACAAAAATGATCTTAGTCCCTCAAAAAAATCTAAGATACTTTGCAACATTACTGATCATGGTTATACGATGACCCACGCCCGTCTCGTTTACATCCAAAGATAGGGTTGCTTACCAAATCAATGGTAAGACAACAATGTCAAAGGAATAAAAAAATGCATAAGAAAGACATTTGAGTAGGTAGATTGCTTCTAGTTACTTGCTCTATTTTCAAACAACTATCCTTGCTATTTTCCAAAACAAACACACACTTTTCCAAACATCTTACAAACATTGAAAACATTTTCAAAAAGACAAACATCTTTGTATACATTCTTACGAACGAGAATCATTACAAAGATTGCCTAAACAATGGCCTCTTTTACAAAATACTTTCAAAACCACACAAAGCACAATTTCAAAACAAAAGCAAGTGATCTAGCAAGTAACTAAGAGCCCATGGAAATCCATGGACGGAAAGGGTGCTAATACCTTCCCTTTTCATAATCTACACCCCGAACTCAAGAAACAATCTCAAAGGTATTTCTTGTGCTTTTTCACCATTCCTTTGGATATAAGAAAAGTCGGTGGCGACTCTTGCTAACCGCAACATTTGCAATAAAACGCAAAAAACCTCAAGTCAGTTCTCCCACCGTATCACATAACTGACGACTCTGCCGGGGATTAAAAGTTTGAAAGTGGGGTTACCTTAGGGCTAGATCACATTTATTTGCTTACATTTTTTGATTTGATTGCTTTACATTATGGTTCTTTTTTTGGGTTTGAATCCTCCACCCGGATTTGGGAAACATTATAGGTAAATAGCAATACGTTGTGGAAACTGTGCGGGGTATACCGACATGGTCTAAGCAATAGCTATGTTAGTGCAACATATTTATGGGTACCGGTAGCCTTTGAGTCAATCAAAGAGAATACGGGGCCGCTGAGTGATGTCATGAAGCACTAATGAACTTCTAGAACCCTTTACTTGACCAACTTGGCCTTTTAGGATGTAGTGAGATGACCAGCTTTGGTGCAGTTCGAAGTTGGTAGATACTCGATACTACACTCATTGAGGGTTGGTTTCATGGGATATTTCGGTCGCTATTAAAGAGGCTTGAACTGAAACGATGAACAAGGAAACAATCCAGTGATATTGAGCTCCTTAGAACCCGATTACTATTACTAGGACAGGTTTAAGCCAACTAAACTTCAAGAGGATACTTACCTATAAGACCCCATGCAAGCCTAAACTAAGGACTTGTTTGATTTGCTTGTACATATATACTTGTGCATAACATCATGGACATCATGAGCATCATATGCATCCACTAACCATTTCACGGATTTTGGAAATTCATCTTTGTTCTTGTTTTGTAGGATATGGATTCACTTCGTAGGAAAACTATCCAAGTCAACCTTGTAAGAATTCCTCCACAACTCAAGGAGCTAGCTTCAAGGATCCCTGAGAACTCTCCATTCACTGAGAGGCATGGTCGTCTACTCAACTTGGTCACCTCCAACACAGAGGATGACATGATGAAAGTTCTCTTCCAGTTCTTTGACCCTTTGCATCATTGCTTCACATTTCCCGACTATCAGCTTGTGCCTACTTTAGAAGAATTCTCTCAACTCTTGAGGATTCCCATTCTCAATCAACTACCTTTCAACGGTACAGAAATAGATCCAAAGCCAAAAGAGATTGCTCAAGCTCTGCACTTGCACTCATCTGATGTCACAACCTATTGGGAAACTAGAAGTGGTGTCAAAGGCTTCTTAGCAAAGTTCTTGTTTGAGAAGGCCCAAAGCTGTTGGAATTCCTTGGACTTGCAAGCATTTGAGGAAATTGTGGCTCTTCTTATCTATGGGATGGTCTTGTTTCCCAACCCTTACCAACTCATAGATGTGAGTGCTGTCAAAATCTTTATGTCACGCAATCCGGTGCCTACGTTGCTTGGAGATGTCTTGCACTCTTTTCACACTCGTACAATGAGGAAAAGAGGTATTCTTATATGTTGCACTCCTCTCTTAGCAAGATGGTTTATTTCTCATCTTCCCCAATCAGTCTTAAAGAATGAGCAAGGCTTGAGGTGGCCACAAAGGTTAATGACGCTCAAACATTCAAATATTCATTGGTGCTCCCGATCCAAGGAGAATGTTATCATTGTTGATCGTTGTGGGGAATTACCTAATGTCCCTCTACTTGGCACTAGGGGAGGAATCACCTACAACCCATGCTTGGCTCTAAGACAGTTTGGTTATGCCCGAAGGGATGGCCCACATGATATGCTGATTCAAGGCTTGGTATTCGACTACGACAACAACGATCAAGGTCTTCGCCAGAGATTCATCTGAGCATGGAGGATGCTAAACAAGGTGGATAGAAAGACTTTGGGGCACAAGAATTCCATCCCTCTTGAGCCTTACCTCAAGTGGGTACAAACCCGCGCTCAAAGTCTTATGATGCCTTATCCTTCCATTCTCCCGGTGATCATTGAGCTTGTTAAGGAGGGAGAAGTTCCATACACTATCCTACATCCTGACATGCCCACATCTCTTGAAGACCTACAAAGGGATTCGGTACAGCTCAAAGGAGAGCGTGATACTTTTGAAGCCCAATTCTACGCAAGTGAGAAGAAGGTTTTGGAACTCACTAGGCTACTACATGAAGAGCAGACTCTAAATGCCTACATTGCGCCAAAGAGGATGTGCACTACTTTTTTATCTTAGAGTTTTGTATTATTTTGCCCAAGCGACATTGATGTACTCAAACTCTATCTTTTTAATATAACGTGTGTTTCTCTTTTGTTTAAAACGAACTTGAATCTTTTAAAATCCTTGAAAACATTACATATGCACATATCATTCATCATAACATAAACAGGTCATTGCAACAAGTTTCCTCATCTCTCTACTGTTTATTTCAGTAAGATGGATCTCGAACAGACAGTCAAAGATCTTCAAGCTCAAAACATGCAGTTTCAACAGTTACTCACAACCTTGGCCAAAGGACAAGAGGAGCTGAAAACTCTGCTAGCAAAAGAGAAAAAGAAGAAAGAGAAGAAACCAACTGGCATGGTAATCATGGGAAGAAGGTTTCAAGGACATGCTAGAAGAACCTTGGATTTTCCAACAACATCTGATGAAGTAGAAAGAAAAGGAAAAGAAACAGCAGTTCCATCAGAGTCTGAAGAAGAGGAGGAAGAGGAAGATTATGCCGAGGAACAGTATCCTCCAGCGGATGATAAATACCGACATCTTGAAGAGCGTCTAAATGCTATGGAACTATAGAAAGTACCTGGTCTAGACTTTGAGGAATTGGGGCTAGTGTCAGGAATTGTGATCCCACCAAAGTTCAAAGTGCCGCTATTTGCAAAATATGATGGGGTGTCATGTCCCAAAATGCACCTCCGATCATACGTAAGAAAGATTTAGCCGCACTCTGCCAACAAAGATTTGTGGGTCCATTTTTTCCAAGACAACTTATCCGGAACACAACTTGATTGGTTTTACCAATTGGAAAGGGCCGACGTCCACAAATGGGAAGATCTTGCCGCAACTTTCTATAAACAATACCAGTATAACGCATATTTGGCGCCTACCCGTACTCAACTTCAGAGTATGGCTATGGATTCAAATGAGGGTTTCAAAGATTACGCGCAAAAATGGAGAGATCTAGCTGGAAGAGTGCAACCCCCTCTGTCTGAAAGGGAGTTGGTGGATATGTTCTTGGGCACCCTATCGGGCCCTTTCTTCAACCATTTGATTGGGAGCTCATCTGCTGGGTTTACCGAGTTAATATTAACCGGAGAAAGGGTGGAAGCTGGTATAAAAAGTGGAAATATTCAGAAGGATACGTCTTCCTCTACAACTATGAGAAAGCCTTTCACTGGGAAGAAGGAGGTATCTGCTGTTTATTCACAAAGGAATCAAGGAAGAGCTGAACGCCGACCAATGGTGGGGGCCGTTATGATCCTAAAGCCTACATCTGATTAACCAAGAAGTAACCAGCCGAGGGTGGAAAGGCCAGTCCGACAATTCACCAGGATTAATATGACTCTAGCCCAGGTTTTACCACATCTTCTGAAATTGAATCTGGCAACTTTAAAGGAGGCCCCAAAGAACCCCAATACTGCGTCCCCTCATTATCACCCAAATGCCAGATGCGCATACCATTCTGAAAGTCTGGGTCATGACACTAAAAACTGTTGGGCCCTGAAAAATAAAATTCAAGACCTTATAGATGCAAAAGAAGTTGAATTTGAAGCACCTGAAAAACCAAATGTCATTTCCGCTCCGATGCCTAGGCATGGTCACAACGCCAATGCTGCCGAGGAAGATTTATTTATTTCCACAGTGGATGAACTTTTGACTCCGCTCCCAATCATCAAGATAAATTTGTTGAAAGCTGGTGTATTCCCAGGTTGTAAAGAAGACTGCCATCATTGCTCATCCTCATTAACTGTTTGCCCTTTGTTGAAGACAGGCATCCAACGTCTGATAGACAATCAAGAAATTTTGTTTGAAAAAGCTCTTGTTTTACCTATTCCTGTTGAAGGAGTTTCAATCATAACCATCTCCGCCAATCCTTCCAGGGTCCCTAAAAGACCCGTTAGGATTACATCAGTTCCAAAAACTACTCCTCTTAAGATCATAATGCCCGGGCCGGTCCCGTATGAGTCAGATAAAACAGTACCATGGAATTACGGTGGAGAAATCTACTACCATGGTGTCAAACAAGATGAACTGACTGCCGAAGAAGTGAGCTCCGAAGAAGAAAACTCCGACATTAGCAATATTACCGGAACTAGCAAGATTACCCGTAGCGGTATAATCTTCTCTCCAGAATTGCCCCTCCAAAGGCAATTTTTGGACCCATGGCTGCTCCAAAGGTTACCTCCGTACCAATCATCATATCCGCAAGTACTCCTATCAATGAATACGAGACAACCCCTGCTGTTATCCCCACTAATACTTTTGTTGCTGATGTTCGGGGAAAAGGTATTCAAGAAGAGCCTGTCAGGACGAAGGCTCAACCACTGATCATCCCCGAAACCTCCAAGAAGGAAATGGAGGAGATCCTGAGAATAATAAAGAAGAGTGATTATGACGTGGTTGAACAATTGGGGAAAACCCCCTCCAAGATATCCATGTTGGCTTTGCTACTATGTTCTGAGGCACAAGCGAAAGCTCTGGTGAAGTTTCTGAAGACATCCCATGTGCCACAAGAGACATCCGCTGACCAAATCCAAGATTGTGTGGCTAGTTTGACAGCTGATAATGGTTTAGGCTTCTCTGATGCAGATCTAACACCAAAAGGGAGAAAACATAATGAGGCATTACATGTCTCTGTGGAGTGTAGAGGAACAACTCTAGCCCATGTATTAATAGACACTGGCTCGTCTTTGAACGTTTTACCGAAGAAAGATATCGATAGATTGGATTGCGAAGGGTTGACATTGAAACCCAACAACATAGTCGTAAGAGCTTTTGATGGTTCAAAGAGGATGGTCCACGGGGAGGTGGACATCCCCATAAAGGTGGGAACCCGAAATTTCAACTCAACTTTCTATGTAATGGACATCCGGCCCTCTTACTCCTGTCTGCTAGGACGGCCTTGGATCCATAATGCTGGTGCTGTCACCTATACACTACACCAGATGCTGAAATACCCGGTCCATAGAAAGATTATCACTGTCCACGGAGAGGAAGAGTACATGATTAGCCACCTAAATTCTTTCCAGTATGTAGAATTGGATGGCGAGTTCATTGAAAATCCTTTTCAACATTTCGAAGAAGTCTCTCAAGAGGTAGCAGTAGCCAAGATGGTATCCTCAATCCCCAAGATCACAAGACCCCACTTTGGATGTTGTGATACGGTGGGAGAACTGACTTGGGTTTTGCGTTTGTGTTCGCAAATGTTTCGGTTTAGCAAGAGTCGCCACCGACTTTTTATTTTATCCTAAGGAAAGGTCAATAAGCACAAGAAAGACCTTTGAGATGTTTTCTTGGGTTCGGGGAGTATATTATAGAAAGGGAAGGTATTAGAACCCTTTATATCCATGGTTATCCATGGGCTCTTAGTTACTTGCTTAGATCACTTGCTTTGATTTTCAATTGTTTGAAATTGTGCTTTTCAAATGTTTGAAATGGTGCTGTGTGTGTGATTTTTGAAGATGTTTTGAAAAGAGGCCATCGTCGTGGCAACCTTTGTAATGATTCTTGTTTGAATGTATACAAAGGTGTTTTTGTCTTTTGAAAAGTTTTCAATGTTTGAAAGTAGGGTTTTGAAATTGTGTTTGTGGAGTGTGTTTTGAAAATAGCAAGGATGTTTTTGCAAGATTGATCAAGTAACTAAGAGTTATCTACCCTATTTTACTCAAATATCTTTCTTATGTTTTTAACCCTTTTAACAGTATTGTTTCACCATTGTATTTGGTGAACAACCTTGTGTTAGGATGTTGAACGGGACAGGCGCGGGTCATCGTATAGACCATGATAGCAATAGTGTCAAGTATTTTTGGCAATTTTCTTGAGGGACTTGATCATTTTTGTTTAGGCAACTTAGATAGCGTCATCGAGGGACTATGATCTTTTTGTTTGTTTTTGTTTTGCCAAAGTACTCAACATGCAACCATGGCCCATTTTTGAAGGCAACAAGTGGATGAAACCCTAGGGGTACAAGGGTGCATTGTGTTTGTTTTTTTCATGCATGTTTATTTTGGATTAGGTCAAGCTAGTTGTTGATTTTATTTTGCATACAAACCCTAGGTCTAGGCATGGTATAATTGAAAGCTTTTAAATGTGCGAGAATTTAAATGCTACACTATTACAACATGATATAGGGAGGGGGGTACAAATTTGAATTGGAGATATTTGACAAGGAAATAAATTCTAAGTTATTACAACCATATCGAATGTACAAGTCAATATTTAACACTTAAATAATCACAATTAAATAAATATCAAATAAAATGTATTATGCAAAAAGATTTTTTATGTATGTGAAAAAGATATTTTTTAATGTGAAATATAAACAAATAAAAAAATCAAATTTTAATTATTTTGGTTATTTAGGGCAAAACCCTAATTTTTAAATAATAGCCATATTTATTAATTATATACAATAATATATTAATTTATACAAAAAATAAAAGTATGTTATAAAAAAATTATTTTTAATGTCAAATATTAATAAAATAAAAATGTATTATTTTTGTATTTTTTTTTGTCTTAATTATCTAATAATAAAGTATATAAGTGTATATATATATATATATATATATATATATATATATATATATATATATATATATATATATATATATATATATATATATATATATATATATATATATATATATATATATATATATATATATATATATATATATATATATATATATATATATATATATATATATATATATATATATATATATATAAATTTCATATGAAAAATAATAAAGTCAGAATAAAAATAAAAATATCACAAAATGATAAATATCAAATAAATGGGCCAGGGGGGTGCATTCAGTAAATGGAGGGTGCCAAAAGTGAGAAATCCAAGCCCAGCCCACATTGCTTCATCCCTGTCCTTGAGACAGCAACCAAACGCGCGCTTCTTGGTTCAAATGCTATCTCCTGATTCTTTGATCTTTTGACAAAACTTAAAACATGAAACTTGTAGAGAATTTAAACACGAATCTAACCATATAAAGCATTAAATCTAACTCTCAAAGACCAGAGAGAATTTCTCTGGCCCTAAAATCTGACCTAGCTTTTTTCACATGTTCATGGCTGAAATTCTCCTAGCACACTTAATATAAATGAAAGCTGAGCATATGTATGGATTCAGGGCTATGAGTACAACATATTTCATTCACAAACCTAAGCCTAACCATTCCTAAATAGAGAGATAGAAGTCCATGAAATACCTGTTTCAGTTTGAATCGAGTAGGGCAATGCAACAATCTTCAATGGTGTTTGAGCTTCTGTTGAGCTTGCCTGAGGTCCAAGGAAGCTTCTCCAATGCTTGGCTTGCTTTGAAACAAACTGAATCGTGCTGTAGAACTCCACCTGTAAAGCTTTGAAATGAAAATGGAAAAGTGTGTTAGAGGTGTTACAGCTTGCAATGGAGGTCTGGGATAGTTCAGGTGGATGGAATGGAAAATGTTTGAACAAGTTTGGGCCAAAATGCACGAGCAAATTGTGTTGTGGAACTCAATCTGCAGATGTTGCCCTGTTTTGCAGAAAAACAGTGGTTGTGAGTGTGAGGAGGTGTGAGTGATGAATGAGTCGTGCTTCAGGATTGTTTTGATGTATGGAAACTGTATGCAAAGTTTGTTTTAGCTTGTGTTAACAGAAAAATGTGAGATTGGTAGTGTTTTGCAAGTTTTCTTCTACTTGAAGCAAGAAAGTGGCAATGATGTTATAGACCTGTACCAGCCTTCCTATCATGCTGCAACTTTGGTTCTTGGTAACTGGAATTAGTGGACTTGATCTTGCCTCAAAGATCTGGCCCCATGTCTCAAAGATTTAGCTTTTGACATAAAGTGACATTAGGCAAAAATGGCAATTTGCCTTTTTCTACTTAAGGCTTAAACTTGCATGTAATGTCCAAATTAACAAGATAATCCCTCAACTCAATGGTTATGCATTAAATTAAGGAGTGTAAACTGGTTTTGAGGCCTGCAAGCTAGCATCACACAAGCTGATTTGAAAATGCAAGTTTGTATGAACATGCCTTGGCCATGGACAAAAGTGAGTTTTTGTCAACTTTGTGAATTCGATTCTCTCTAACCACAAGGGTGTTTGAGGAGTTCTTGGACAATTTGGAAAGCTTGGAACATGTACTATAATCCATCTTTGTAATGAAACTTGAAACTCCAAGTGGAACTATGTGAAAAATGGCCAAGAAGATGGGTCAAAATCCTGCCTAGATTAGGGCAAATTTTCTCTAAGTTAAAAGTTTTGAATTTTTTTTATTAATAACCAAGTATTAAAAAAATATTTCGCAAATAACCGGGTTTCGGAAAAAATTACGCAAATAACCATGTTTGAGATGGCTCCATAAAGGAGGAGCCAAGTCATTTGGCGCATGCACCTAGGGTTTTGCCCTAGGCGCCATCTCACTTGGCGCCTCCATTGGCTTTTAGCCAAGTGAGATGGCGCATGCTCCTTAAAAAGGAGAGGAGGCGCCATCTCACTTGGCGCCTAGGGCAAAACTAGGGTTTTTTGCCGTTTTATAAATAATTCGTCCGTTTCTTTGAAATTTCTCACACTTTCTCGCACTGTATTTTTATTTTGTACTCCCTTATTTACGTAATGACGTCGCCTATGATTTTTAGCAGAGATGGTTACGTTATATTCTCCGCCACGAAACCCGCGATGAAAATGAAATTCTGGCACATTCACTCCATGGAGCGTCTGAAGCGGGAGTTGATGCGGTGGCTAGATGGAGACATCGCCGAGGGGGAAAAAATTCGAAGGATCCAGCGAAAACGAACAACAACCTCGCATGCGACAGGAAGACCTAATGTGTGGTTGGAGGAAGTCAAAACAGACAGTGATGTAATGCTGATGATGCATGGGTCAGATGAAATTGTGTTAACAGTTGTAATTTCCTAGATTGATTATCGTTAATCATTGTTGTACGCGAAAACCCTAATTTAATTTCCTAGATTGATTATCGTTAATCATTGTTGTACGCGAAAACCCTAATGTAATTTCCTATATTGAATTTCTTAAATTGTGTGAACAGTTTTATTAACGGAAAACCCATAATGTTTACAACACAAATATTGAAAAGATTTATTGTATTACAAAATTTATGTGGTCGAGCCAGACGCCCGATTCGGACAGTTTTTGCGATTGTGTCCGACCTGACGGCATAAACCACACTTTCTTTCCAACCTGTCAAGATCGTCCATTTCTGTTGTTATGCGCCTGCTTTTGGGACGACCCTTCTTGTTCCTTCGCATTTGGTCATTGTGCCAAACTATATCACCGCTGTATTCAGGCCAATAGTCCGGTTTTGCCACCAAAGGAAAGTTGTTGTTGTAAACAGTTAGCAACGTTTCAGATTTATAAACGTTTGATAGCAGTTGAAGCGCGTCTTGATGGGTATGCGCACAAGCGGCAATGACATGAGAGCAAGGCATACGAAAAGCTTGAAACCTGCCACAATCGCACCATTGAGAAGGTAAAATGACCCTGTATTCCTGTCTTGCCAGACCTTCATTGTGGTCAATTGTCTCTTTCACAATGAAGTTGTGGCTATGGCGGTCAAACCGTGTAACCATGTGAGTGTTGGCTTTTGCACTTTCAGCCTTAATGTATTTCATACAGCTTTCACTCCACAGTTGTCCTGATTGCAAGACCGAATACCACATTTCACCTCTTTTGGCAAATAACGCAGCCATCCTAAAATACGTGGATTTCACCAAGGCAGTGATGGGGAGGTTTGGTATGCCCTTGAATACACCATTCATTGATTCAATGAGATTTGTTGTCATATGCCCCCATCTTTGGCCATTGTCGTATGACCTAGTCCACTTTTCGACCGGTATGTTGTCGATCCATGTACCGGCTTCTGGGTTAGACAAACGGATCTCGTTGCGGTAATATTTGAATGTGGGCTGTGTCAGTGCGTATCCCGCATTCATCACCGCTTTCCGCAATGTTTTGTCCTTGACCTCCCTCGAGAAATTCTGGACGATATGCCTGATGCAATAGACATGCGTAGAAGGAGGGTCATGCCAACCATTTGCCGGATTATTATAGGCACTTTCAATAGAGGCATGTCTGTCCGAGATCAAACATAGATCCGGTTGAGGAGCCACGTGTGTACGAAGATTTTTCAGGAAAAAGCTCCAAGCACCACCAGTCTCCCCCTCGACAAGGGCAAACGCAACGGGGAAAATGTTATTGTTGCCATCTTGTGCAACTGCCATCAAAAGAGTGCCTTTGTACTTGCCATACAACCAAGTCCCGTCTATTTGTAGAATTGGTTTACATGATGCAAACCCTGCGATGCATGGTTGAAATGCCCAAAAGACGCGACTGAATATTCCGTTGCCATGTAGAACACTACCATCTTGGGCGTAAGCGGGCAATGTTTCCAGAACATAAACACTACCTGGAGAATATGTCTTTAGTGCATTGAGGTAGCGGGGAAGTTCTCGGTATGACTCCTCCCAGTTTCCATACACCCTTTCAATCGCCTTAGTCTTTGCTAACCACGCCTTACGGTAAGACGGAGTGTAGTTAAAAACTGTGGTGATGTGGGAGATGATTGTTTTCACCTTCAAAGAAGGGTCGTTGCTCACCAGGGGTAGGATTTCTTGACAGATTAGATCATGGTTGAGTTTTCGGTGGTCTTGTGATTGAGTGGAACTTACACAAGTATGGGTTGTCATGGAACCTATGACCCAGCAGTCACCCCTTAGTCTGTATGAAGCGGTCAGCTTGAACATGCAGTCAGGGTGGACACACTTGATCTTGTACCTTTCCGGGTTTACACGATCCACCTTATAATCAACCGAGTTGAGCATGTGAAATTTTTTGATGGCCCTTATGCATTCCTCTCTATTACGAAACTTGTCCTTCTCTTTTAAATTTTCATCTGATTGCATATACGGTTGGAAAAACAAGTCCGTAGAAGGTTCATCTCCGCCCATGTTGAAGTTTGTCATGTGCGTAGGTGGTGTGTAGATTTTGTCGGTAGGAATACTTGGGATGCCATCATCGTCAGAATCGTTGTTCACCATTTCATCGAACTCTAACTCGTTATCTTCTTCTTCATCATCAACTGCATCCACCTCGGCTTGCTCATTCTCCAAAGGATCAACCTCCTGTAACACCGGAGGCTCTACCTCCTGTGTCACCGGAGGCTCTTGAAACAGAACGTACAACTCAATAGAGTCGTTTCCAGAATAGACATGGCTGGAAATCATTTTCTGGAAATCCTCGTCATCTTGAATTGCAACCTTATAAAATATGACTTGGTTGTTTCCAAAATAGACTGGACTCTGATAAAATATCTGGGATATAGGGCCTCGTTCAAGTTTGGCCTCCAATCTTTTCTTAAAGTAGGAGAAATTTGCTTTCCCGTTTAAGAGAAATCGGACATTGTCGGTGTTTCTAAACAAAAACCCAACTGTGGGACACATGTATGTCTCACCGTTGAAATGTGCTTTGACAACAAATTGTGGTGAAGAGGCCATTGTGTAGAATTGTTTTAGGTAAGAAGGTGGGAATGTTTTGGGTTTATTGATTATATGAAGGTATGAATGCTGGAATGTTTGAAGGTTAGATGACTGATTCGAAGGTTGGAAAATTTTACAGTTTATGTGAATGAATGTTATGTTCAACCTAAGGCAAAATATTTCAATTAAGTAAGTGATGCAACCCCCCAAGGCTGCCAATAATATTACATGCATGGGCTTATGCTGCCACCTAGCCTGGCCCTAATCTTCACACATAAAAGTTTTGTCTAAGCCTGCCACCCGTCTACTCCAATAGCCTTGCATGCAACAGAGAAAGGAATCCCAAAGGCTGTCACGTAGCCTGAGACAATGCTGTAAAACGTGACACCTGTTATTCGCCAAATGGGGTGGCGACAACATTCATTTTTGTACTATTTCGCCAAGTGAGATGGCGCCTCCCTTACTGTCCAATCGTATTACATGCATGGGCTTATGCTGCCACCTAGCCTGGCCCTATAATACACACATAAAAGTTTTGTCTAAGCCTGCCACCCGTCAGCTCCAATAGCCTTGCATGCAACAGAGAAAGGCATCCCAAAGGCTGCCACCTAGCCTGAGACAATGCTGTAAAACGTGACACCTCTTATTCGCCAAATGGGGTGGCGACAACATTCATTTTTGTACTATTTCGCCAAGTGAGATGGCGCCTCCCTTACTGTCCAATCGTATTACATGCATGGGCTTATGCTGCCACCTAGCCTGGCCCTATAATACACACATAAAAGTTTTGTCTAAGCCTGCCACCCGTCAGCTCCAATAGCCTTGCATGCAACAGAGAAAGGCATCCCAAAGGCTGCCACCTAGCCTGAGACAATGCTGTAAAACGTGACACCTCTTATTCGCCAAATGGGGTGGCGACAACATTCATTTTTGTACTATTTCGCCAAGTGAGATGGCGCCTCCCTTACTGTCCAATCGTATTACATGCATGGGCTTATGCTGCCACCTAGCCTGGCCCTATAATACACACATAAAAGTTTTGTCTAAGCCTGCCACCCGTCAGCTCCAATAGCCTTGCATGCAACAGAGAAAGGCATCCCAAAGGCTGCCACCTAGCCTGAGACAATGCTGTAAAACGTGACACCTCTTATTCGCCAAATGGGGTGGCGACAACATTCATTTTTGTACTATTTCTCCAAGTGAGATGGCGCCTCCCTTACTGTCCAATCGTATTACATGCATGGGCTTATGCTGCCACCTAGCCTGGCCCTATAATACACACATAAAAGTTTTGTCTAAGCCTGCCACCCGTCAGCTCCAATGGCCTTGCATGCAACAGAGAAAGGCATCCCAAAGGCTGCCACCTAGCCTGAGACAATGCTGTAAAACGTGACACCTCTTATTCGCCAAATGGGGTGGCGACAACATTCATTTTTGTACTATTTCGCCAAGTGAGATGGCGCCTCCCTTACTGTCCAATCGTATTACATGCATGGGCTTATGCTGCCACCTAGCCTGGCCCTATAATACACACATAAAAGTTTTGTCTAAGCCTGCCACCCGTCAGCTCCAATAGCCTTGCATGCAACAGAGAAAGGCATCCCAAAGGCTGCCACCTAGCCTGAGACAATGCTGTAAAACGTGACACCTCTTATTCGCCAAATGGGGTGGCGACAACATTCATTTTTGTACTATTTCGCCAAGTGAGATGGCGCCTCCCTTACTGTCCAATCGTATTACATGCATGGGCTTATGCTGCCACCTAGCCTGGCCCTATAATACACACATTAATGTTTTGTCTAAGCCTGCCACCCGTCAGCTCCAATGGCCTTACATGCATGGGCTTATGCTGCCACCTAGCCTGCAAGAGTGACACCTTACATTATTTGTAAATGCATGCATGCATATGTGTAACTCCCTAAGCATGCAAATGTGACACCTCGCATGCATGCAACCACTACATCAGAATTAGTTGCCTATAAATACATACCTTATGAAACATATCTCACACCCACACAACTCTCACTCTCTCACTCTCTGCTACGAAATATTTCTTAAGTCTATCATACTCCTTATTTCTTCCTAAGTCTTTCATCCACTCAAGCGTTCTGAAGAATGGCCCTTCTAACAATGGGAGATACTCACAGAGGCACAAGGGAAAACATTGCTGCATTTGTAAGTCTCTTCTTTGGTTATACATTTTTCATACTTTAAAAAACGTGTTGTTCATCTTAATTAATCTTACTCTTGTTTAATTATGATCTCAGGATACACAAAGATTCAGAATCCGTTCGCACAAATACCTGGCCCCCGACCCTTTTATCGTCCCTTATCTGGAATATGCAGGTTTTGGACACGTGATAAAGATCTCCAACTGCACCATTGACTCCAAATTCATCCTTGCAATGTTGGAGAGGTGGAGACCGGAGACCCATACATTTCACCTACCAATAGGTGAATGTACCATCACTCTCGAAGATGTCTACATGCTACTGGGCCTCCCTATTGACGGTAAAGCGGTGAACGGGTCGGTTCAACAACCCAACTCACAGTGTGAAGAACTGTTGGGTAGGGACATGGTAGAAGGTGGTGGAGCAAGAGGGCAGGGAATACTACTCACTGACCTGAAACGGCATTATGCAAGTATGGAATTAAATGAAAATTCCTCAGAAAATGACCGAGTAGTAAAAGCCCGGACGTATATAATGATACTTTTTGGTACTTTTTTATTTCCCGAAAGTACGGGAAATAGTGTAAATTTCATGTACTTACATTTACTAACCAATTTTGATAAAACTAGAAAATTTAGTTGGGGTTCTGCAGTATTAGCCCACCTGTACAGTTCCTTGTGCAAAAACGCAGTCAAGGAAAAATGTACATTTTATGGGTGCGCATTTTTACTACAAGCCTGGGGTTGGTGGAGGATGGAGTCCTTAAACCCCATCAACAACAACACTTTTGGTTTCCCTTACGCAACAAAGTAAGTCATTAAGTTATAGCATTTATAACTATTCTTCTCTTTCCAAAATATATGCTAAAAATAACATGTTTCTCATTTCCTATAGGTACTGCGTGAGGGGTATGGATTACGGCAAGAATCCCAGATTCAATGTCGCACTCTACCGGAATCTGTTGGATCACCTAGGCCCAGATGACGTAAGTCGTAGCTTTTAACTTTTGTTCATTTTATTTATTTATACATTACTTTTGCGCTTACCTGATTTAAATTTTATCGCAGTTCGTCTGGAGACCATATTTGGGTTTGGACCATTCTCCAAATCCAGAGGATGCAGCAACTTAGACTGCAAAGACTGCACTCATTCGGTTCAACATTGTGGAGATGCACCACAGCGACCGCGTGAAGATGCAGTTCGGAATGATCCAAGAGATACCAAGTGACCCAATAGATTTGTCCCCCTGGCATCTAAAAAGGGTCGACGCCCAGTGGAATCTAACCAACTGGAAAGACTTTGCTCCAGAATGGTGTAAAATGTGGCAAAGGCGTCACCGCTACATCTTGCAATCCCCTGTTTTCCTTACTCAAGGTAACATGCGACACACCGATCAATATATGTCGTGGTACAGGTCGGTTAGTAACCCAGATATGCACGTGTCTCATCCGAGGTACTTGGTTGACCCACGCACACAATGGGCACAACCCTCGATTCCCCACCAACAAACCCAAAATCCTTCAACCTCAAACCCACCCCCAAGAAGAAACAGACCAACAAACACACAACCACATTCCCCACCACAACACAACTACAACCAAATGCCGTACTACCAACCACAGTCACCGCCAAACTACCAATACCCAGATATGCCTCAAACCCAACCACAATACCAACCCCAATACCAGCAAACCCACATACCCCATACACAATTTCAGTCTTCCACATATCCCAATATGGGGCCCTCAACATCCAGCCTTAGCCCTGATATGGGAATGTCAGAAGATTACGACCAACCCGACCAAACCTACCATCAACCACCATATCACCAAACAACCCAACATCCACAGTACCAAACACCCCAAGATCCATTTCCTTTCTACCCCCCATACTCAGACGACCAATGCTACCGACCAACCATGGAACCCCACCCACCGCCAACACGACCAAACTTCGAGGGCATGGGTAACCGACTGTACCAGAGCGGATCTTCGAGATACGGAGATCTTACTGATTTTATGGATTCGGATCGCATTGACTTCGCTGGGCCATCGACCTTGCCGCAACAGGAAACGAGACGGCACCCAGCAAGAGAAAGGCGAGGACGGGGATGCGGAACTGGGGGTCATTACCGGGTTCCTGGGGATCATTGATGTATCTTTTTTTTTCAGTATTTTTTGTATCTATTTTTTTACTGTTATTTAAATGTAAAACAGTTGAATGTAATTATTTTTTTTCAAATAAAAAATCAATTTTGGTTATCTCTGTCTAATACGCAACGCGCAGGAAAGGAAAAAAAAATTTTTTTTTTGACCTACTTTTCCACATAGGCGCCATCTCATTTGGCTTAGGGCTTGCCATTTGCCCTTAGGCGCCAAATGAGATGGCGCCTCCCTTATAAAAATAGGAGGATGCGCCAAATGAGATGGCTCCTCCTTTATGGAGCCATCTCAAACATGGTTATTTGCGTAATTTTTTCCGAAACCCGGTTATTTGCGAAATATTTTTTTAATACTTGGTTATTAATAAAAAAAATTCTAAAAGTTTTAGGTACCCTAGTTCCAAAAATCATAACTTGAGATACAAGCTTCCTTTGAGAAAACTTTGTGAATAAGAGTTGTATACTTTGTGATGGAATACAACTTTCATGTTTCAAGTTTTCTTTGAATCCATTTGTATCTTGGTGAAAAAATGGGACAAAGTTAGGAAAAAATAAGAAAATTTCATAACTTAGAAAATTTCTAAGTTATGAAAATTTTCCATTTCAAACCCTAATTTGCGTTTTTGGGTTTCTTGATGGACAAGTTTCATAATTTGACATGTATTGATGAAAAATAACTCTTGGCACTTGATTTTGACCAAAAAGTCAAAGTTTGACTTTTCAGTATACAGTCAAATTTTGCTCAGTTGACTGAAAAATTCATCTGTCAATCCTATGCATTTGAGATCTTTTGAACTTGTTGAATGGGTCAAGACAATGTCATTGAGTCCTTGTTTCCATATGTGGGCTTGCTTTTCCATTGGTTAGGTCAAACAGTCAAAAATTGCCTTTGTGCAGTCAAAACCCTAAAAATGACCATTTTGCCCTTTTGGTGATCTGATCAAATTTCTTGTGGAATTGTGATCCAAACTTGATCAAATGGTTCATATGAGTTCATAATGTTGATGTGGGTCAAATTTCATGAGGTTTGACTGTCAATTGGCCACAGTTGACTTTTTCCACAATATAACTGATTTCTAGGTCAACTGTCCAATTGTCTAGGCAAAGATCTGAATCAAGGCTTGAAACTTGGTATGGGCAAACTTGTGAACCCAACATGAAGTATGAAAGTAACTTTGGGCATTGTATGTCAAAATATCCTTGTGCAAACTCAAACCCTAATTTGGGTCAACAGTGCAAGGAGGTGTCTTGAGCAGAGCAAACCCTAGCTTGATCTTGAACTCCAAGAGTCTTGTGATGAGAAAATGTTGGTGAAATGAGAGGGGAAATTTTGGGGTACAACAGTTGCCCCTGTTCAATCTTCTTGAACCCGAAGAGTTAGATTGGTAGGCTTGCCTTTCGCGACTCGAAGGTAAAAGAGGATTGGACACTAGAGTGCCCGTAAATTTGCACTCGTCAAAACATTGTTGAGGGAATGGGCTTAAAGATGCCATTTGGAGGTGGTAGAATTTTGCTGGAGATGGGCTTAAAGATGCCATCCAAGAGTGTTTGTTGAACTGCAATGTCGTAGGTCAGAAGAAATGAGGATCAAAATGGTATCCATGTTTGGAATGCATTTGAACTGTATCCAGAGATTGAGTTTGCATGAGCAAAAGAATGGCCTCCGCGTCTAGGGCGTATCTGAGCTGTAATTGTGTTTGAATGTTGAATGAATATAAGAATGACTGCCGTGTCTGGAGTGTATCTGTATTGTATCCGGGTAACAAAGAAATATCTGTGTATGGAGCAACTGTGTGCTGGGGATAAACTTTGAATGAGTGACAGAATGGCAACCGCGTCTGGAGCATATCTGGAGTGTATCTGAAGTTGAGATCTGTATGAGTAGTAGAATGACTTCCGTGTCTGGAGTGTATCTGTACTGTAACTGGGATCTGTGTGAATGACAGAATGACTTCCGTGGCGACTACACTGAGGGAATCAAACTGCTGATGTAAGGGTCAGAATGGTATCCGTGTTTGGAATGCATTTGAACTTGAGGTTTGATAATTGAATCTGAATGAGAGATAGAATGGCTGCCGTGTCTGGAGCGTATCTAATCGGTATCGGATTGCCGAAGTCTGAATGAGTAGTAGAGTGACCGCCGTGTCTGGGGTGTATCTGTACTGTATTTGACTTGAGATTCTGAATGAGTAATAGAATGATTGCCGTGTTTGGGGTGTATCCATACTGTATCTGACTTGAAATTCTGAATGAGTAATAGAATGACCGCCGTGTCTGGGGTGTATCCATACTGTATCTGACTTGAAATTATGAATGAGTAATAGAATGACCGCCGTGTTTGGGGTGTATCCATACTGTATCTGAATAACTGTTAATGATAGTCTTTTGATCTCATCCTGAAAAGGATAAAATGTTAGCTAAACACAAAGTTATGTTGCATGATATGTATGATGCAATGGATTGTGTTTCATCAATGTTTATGATATATGAATGTAATGATTATGCATGTAAGCTGAGTAGCCGTCTTGTTGAGGAAGATAAATCCTGGTAGCTGGAGATAACAGAATCTTTGACTGCTGCCGGGGAAAATAAATCCAAGACTGAAGCTGGGGATTCCAAAAATCTTTGATTACTAAAGATGAGAAATCCTTGATGACTGCTTGGGGAATAAGGAAAACTTTGGACATCTTTACTGGGAAGTCAAAACCTAGGAGACTCTTGCTGGAGAAAAGAGACTAAGAATTTTCCCATATGCTGGGGAAGCATTTCTGTGGGGAGAATGTTCACTATTCTGGTTCCGCTGGGGATAGGATTTTCAGGGTTTTTGGGCTCCACTGGGAATCTTGAAACTTGACTCTGAGGGGAATTAGGTTTTGGAATACACTGGCTCTGCTAAGGATCTTGAAGCTTAACTCCGCCGGGAAAATTTACTCCAAATTTAGCCTTGTCGAGGATCTGAATGATGTATCGCAGGGAATTTCTTCTGAAATGGCATAAAGATATCTCCCTATTCCTTCCACCTATCAATAACTATCCTTTCTCAATTCGTTTTATTTGTAAGCAATGATTATATTCAAATGCACATGCCTATTTAACAAAACATTGGACGTTTTCAAAATAAACATAAGTGTAAAAAGAAAGGCAAGTAAATTTCAACACTTGGAAGTGTATTTGTATTAACTTTTATGAGCATCTTTGTACAAAGGAGACATACATCCTAGTAAGAGAATGCTGTCGTAAAAATTGAAAAAAAAAAATTATACAAAAGAAAAGATGGCTATGTGTAATGATTCCATGGGATTCCCATTCTGTTATGGCCTTCACAACTCTGAATATCTTGTTCACTCGTTGCTTTGTCCGCTGATGACTAAGTTGATCAGAAGCTCGGAGCTTGTTGATGAAGAGATTGTTCTTGAAGTGATCCGATGAGACACAATCATACGCTTTAATTCCCTAACTTTTGCCTGAATCGCCCTTTCGGGTTTTCGATCCACCGGGAAAGCCTTTTTTGCCCAAGTCGCCCTTTCGGGTTTTCAACTTGCCGGGTGTACAAATTTATTTGTTTTATCCCTAATTTTTGCCTGAACCGCCCTTTCGGGTTTTCGGTCCACCGGGATGCCCATTTTTGCCCAAGTCGCCCTTTCGGGTTTTAAACTTGTCGGGTTGTTTTATGCGTAGTATTTTTGACTATGTCTTCATTCGCAGGGTGCGGTAAGTCATTGCCATCCATGGTGGTAAGAATCATCGTCCCACCAGAAAAGATGCTCTTAATGACAAATGATCCTTCGTAAGTAGGAGTCCATTTTCCCCTGGGATCACTTTGCGGAAAGATGATCCGCTTGATTACAAGATCTTCGACTTGATATATCTGACGCCTGACTCTCTTGTTGAAAGCCTTGATCATCCGTTTTTGATACGTCTGACCATGACAAACAGCAGTAAGTCGCTTCTCGTCGATCAAATCGAGTTGATCAAGTCGGGTCTGAATCCAATCGTCTTCACTCAAACCAGCGTCTTTCATAATCCTTAAAGAAGGAATCTGAACTTCCATAGGTAGGACAGCTTCCATGCCATACACCAAAGAGAAAGGGGTTACCCCTGTTGAAGTACGTGTCGTGGTACGATATCCATGCAGAGCAAACGGTAACATCTCATGCCAGTCCTTGTAGGTAACTGTCATTTTTTGAATGATCTTCTTGATATTTTTGTTCGCGGCTTCAACAACACCGTTCATCTTCGGCCGATAGGGAGATGAATTGTGATGATAAATCTTGAACTGTTCGCATAGAGCGGTGATCATGGTATTGTTCAAATTTGTTCCGTTGTATGTGATGATCCTGTCGGGGACACCATACCGGCATATGAGGTTCTGCTTGATGAAGCGGGCAACCACATTCTTTGTAACAGAGGAAAAGGAAGCTGCTTTGACCCACTTGGTAAAATAGTCAATAGCGACCAAGATGTAGCGATGTCCATTGGATGCCGTGGGATTGATCTCTCCAATCATGTCAATGCCCCACATTGCGAATGGCCAAGGAGCTGTCAGCATGTTGAGAGGAACAAGAGGAATATGTACCTTGTCGGTGTAGACTTGGAATTTGTGGCAAGTATGGGAATGTCGATGACAATCAGCTTCCATGGTAGACCAGTAGTAGCCTGCTCTTAGAATCTTCTTTGCCATCATATGTCCGCTCAAATGGGTGCCGAATGTGCCGCTGTGTATTTCAGTCATGATCAACTCCGCTTCAGATTTATCCACACACCAAAGTAAAACACAATCATGGTTGCGTTTATAAAGGATGCCATTGCTTAGAAAGAACTTGGCAGCAAATCTCCTTAAGAACTTTTTGTCATTGACGGAAGCTCCTTCGGGGTATTCTCTAGTCTGGAGATACCTTTTGATTTCATGAAACCAGAGTTGTTCCACTACTTCTTCGGTATTAATCTCATGATAGTGCGCAGGTTCGTCCATTCGCTCGATGGTAATTTAGGGAGCCTCGTTATCCCAGTTGAGTTTAAACATGGAATACATTATAGCCAGCGCATCTGCTAGCTGATTTTCTTCTTGCGGGAAATGCTCGAAAGTAATCTGCTCGAAATGAGGCAACAAAGTCAGGACATGTTCTTTGTATGGGATAAGATTAGGATGTTTGGTGTCCCACTCTCCTTTGACTTGACTGATAACCAAAGCCGAGTCCCCAAATACGACCAAAGATTTGATTCCCAAGTCTATAACAGCCTTGAGACCAAAGATGCAAGCTTCATATTCGGCCATGTTGTTGGTACAGCTGAAACAAAGTCGGGCAGTGAAAGGTGTATGGTAACCTTCTGGGGAAATGAGTACCGTGCCAATCCCATTGCCAAGTGCATTTGAAGCACCATCAAAGTACAAGGTCCATCGGGATCCTTGTTCAGGTCCGTCATACGGTCCGTTACCTTCGCTGTTGTCCAAAGTCATGATGTCCTCGTCAGGGAAGTCGAATCTCATGGATTGGTAATCTTCGACAGCTTGATGAGCTAGATGGTCATCTAGTACACTCCCTTTTATAGCTTTTTGAGTAGTATACTGGATGTCATACTCAGTCAAGATCATCTGCCATCTAGCGATTCTTCCAAATAAAGCAGGTGTTGTACCCCAAAATTTGCCCTCCCATATTCTTCAAGAAATTGCCAAGTCAAGCTTCAAAAGTTCCCCAAAGGTTGCACAGTGCAAGGGTCTCCTAAGCAGTCAAAATTAGGGTTTGTGTTCTGATCAAGAAAATGAAGTTTCCAAAGGTCCAATCAAGTCTCACATTCCTACAAATATGGTCAAGCATCCTCATATCAAGTTTCAAGGCTTTCAGCACAAAATTGCACAGTCAAAACCCTAATTGCACTACAGTCAACTGTAGGGGCAAAATGGTCATTTGACAGTCAAAAGTTCAAATTTTTGGTCAACATAATCATTTTGAAGCCACAAACATCATTTAATCAATGCTTGATCATGATTCTCAAAGCTTGGCTCAAAAATCATCAAGATGCAAAAGTTTCCTTATTTGGACAGTTGAAAAAGTCAACTGTAAATTGACCAGGGAATAACTTTCACATGGATTATCAGAAAAATTCCATCCAAAGCTCATTTTGAAGAGAAGGACATTTCCTACAACTCATCTTCATACTTCAAGTCCAAGAAATGCTCTCACAAAAAGTTATCAATTTCAACATTATAGGTCATTTTCAAAAGTCAACAAAAAGGGACTTTAAGTCAAAGGCCATAACTTGAGATTGGTAAATAAAAAGGACATGGGACCAAAGACATTGGTTAGAGGACTCAAAGACCTTTCCAAAATGTCCAAGAACATGAGAAAAGCTTAAAAATTGAGCAAGTTATTCCTTGTAGAAGTTGGGAAATTTTTGGATATTTTGAAAAGTCAACATTGGTTCAAATGACCTAAAATTGCTAATGGGCCTATTTTTCTTCCACAATTCATCATCCCAAGCATGTGCACGACCACTTTGCCCAAATGGAAGTATTTCTTCATATTTTATTTATTTATTTGAATTTTTATTAATAATAATTCATTTAAATTAAATTAAATACATGAAAAATATTTAACCTAAGTTTTACAATCTTTTTGTGCATGAAATCTACTCAATAATTCGTGTACAATTAAATAGGGAAAGATTTGGAGAGAATTGATCTTAATTTGTATAAAAACACATGGAAAATATTTGAAAAAAGATCTTGAAAATCAAATCTCAAAATCCATGAGTGAAAGAGATTTTGATCAGAATTGTTAACCTAATTCACTCAATACATAAGCCTAAACACAAACCTAATCCCAGAGACCATTAAGCTGCGCTAGAAATTCATTCACAAACTTAAAATTTTGTCTAAAAAACTCAATTCTGAAAACTAACTTGCAGGTTGATTCAAGCCTCCAAACTTGTTCCCTTAGCTTCTTGGAGGATTATAGGACATATTCCAATCACTCCCCAAGCCCCATACTCAAGAAAACGCAAGATCACCATTGAAGTTGGTAAAGAAAAATTCTGAATCGGTTTCTATCATACATGCATTGTTAACATGTTTTATTGTTATGTTTGTGTTTATAATAAAGTTTGCAAGCTAATCATATGTTTTAATTGAAGTTTTACGCATTATATGCCCAGATGCCATTGTCGTTTTTTAGGGTTTACAGGATTTCGAATTGGGGGTTTCTTGGTCCTATAAAATTAGCAAACCACAGTACCATGGTCATGATCAGCGCGTCTGGACGAAGAGAATCCATGTGTCGCGCCTAATTTATGAGCGTCCAGTAGCTAATCGCTATTTTCTTGTATGGTGTCTACAGCAACGCTTAAAAACCGTTGCTTAATATATTCATGTTTCAGGAAAAAGAAAGCCACGCGAAGAAGATGATGACGTGTGGAGCGCTGGTTGGAAGGTTCAAAATTTTCGCGCGTTTTGAATCACTGACCATTGTTTCTTTTATAATATTTATTAGGTATTCTATATTAAACGCGTTTGAAGTGGCTCAGTGGCGCACGTGTTGACTGGTAATGTTAATGACCTGGGTTCGAGCCCCAGGTCTTCCCCTTTCAATATTATTTTCCAATTCATGTTCACATGCAGTTCAAGCCTTGAGGATCACAATGCACCTTCTCCATCAAGCCATCCACGCGTCCAAGGGAATCAAATCAAAGGCTCAGATCTAAGGAATATGATGAACCCTAGTCCATGCATCACACGCGTCCAGCAAAAGTCAACAAGGCCATGCTAAATGGGCCAGAATTCTTGGACTTAACCTCCATGTTAGGGACTACAACCCCCCTAGGTTTGCCATATTTTTTTGTTTTGATTCTATTTTCTTTTAATTATTATTTATTAATTAGCTTTACTATTTTCATAAAATATAAAAAAACACAAAAAAATCAGAAAGAAGAAAAAATATAATAAATATTTTATTTTAGCATTTTCATAAATAAATTGTATTAAATCATTTAGTTATTAATTTAGGGTTTAATTTAATATTTTCATAATAAAATCTAAAAAACATAGAATTAGGTTTAATTAATTTTCATCCTTTTATTTTTCTTTCATGGTAATCAAATATTTAATATTATTTATTTTATTTATTTTTATAATTAAACTTGTATATAAAAATTAGGGTTAATTTAGGTTAAAATTCAATGTTTTCGTAATAAATTAAAAGCCACTAGAATTAGGGTTAGTATTTAATTTCAATTAATTCCTTTTTCATTTAAATCCTAAAATACTAAAAAATACCAAAAAAACAAGTTCTTTCTTTCTTTTAATTTTAATTAATTCTATGTAATTTTAATTTTGCAAAAAAGGGTCCAACGCCCTCGTTTCGACTTAATTCTTATGCGCATATTTATTTTATTTCTTTATAATGTTTATGTATCTCTCCCAAGGCCAGGTAACCTTTTAATTTTCTCGCACTTTTCTTTACTTTCTTTATCTTTCTGTCAAATCGGGTTCGAGAAATTTTGGCGATGTGGACCCGCGCCGTTTGTAATAGCTTAGATCTTTTACTTTCCGTAATTTTTTAACTGTTAAATCAAAGCATGAAAGACTGTATGGACAAAAATAAAAACAAGCGTAGAACACCAATAATATGACAAGATAAATGCAAATGAAAACGACACACAAATCACACACCACCCCTAGGGTACACCTCACTGTTGCCTTGCCTCGAAAGGTGATCGTCGAGTAGAGGATGTCTTAGTAAGTCCTCATGATCCGGGAACCTGGCATGAGGGTAGCTTCTAAGGTGTCTTCCCATTGCTCTGGTGATCACCATGTCCCGAACCTTCGAATTGACCCGAACAACTCCAATAGTGGTGCTACCTACCTCTCAATGGTGGGATGGCATTACTTTAAAGGACATTTACACAGACAAATTCCTTAGGGTAGGTAGACGACTCTAGATACTTGCTCTAATTTCAAAAACAAATCAAAAAAATACTTTTCACACCGACACCTTTTCAAAAAGCTTTCGAAAGCAATTTTTCAAACACTCTTGAGGACCGATACAAGAGTCGAACTGGAATTTTCAAAGAAACTTTTTAAAACCCACAGTTGAAAAACAAACAAACTATTTTGAAAACACAAATGAGCAAGTATCTAAGAGCCCATGGATAACCATGGATAGAAAGGGTGCTAACACCTTCCCTTTCTATAACCTACCTCCCGAACCGAGAGCAATCTCTTTAAGGAATTTTTCTGTGCTTTTGTCCTTTCCATTGGGAGAAAATAAAAGACGGTGGCGACTCTTGCTTCCGCGACATTTCGCGAACCAGCGTTAAACATTCAGTTCCAGATCCACCGATCACAGCAGGCTTTTCGAAGATATATTTGATTGGGTCTATTTTGGAAATCAGCAAAGTGGTATGAGTCAACATATACTGCCTTAGTCGGCGAGCAGCCCATACCAAAGCGCAACAAGTTTTCTCGAGCAGTGAGTAGCGAGTCTCACAGTCGGTAAACTTTTTGCTAAGGTAATAAATGGCATGCTCTTTTCGACCAGACTCGTCATGTTGGCCCAGCACGCACCCCATTGAGTTATCCAAAACAGTCAGATACATGATCAACGGCCTTCCTTTGACGGGTGGCATCAGGATAGGAGGTTCTAGTAAATACTCCTTGATCTTATCCAAAAGCAACTTGACAATCATTGTTCCATTCAACTACCTGATCTTTCTTCAACAGTTTGAAAATTGGTTCACAGGTAGACGTCAGGTGAGAGATGAACCTGGCGATGTAGTTCAAGCGTCCCAAGAATCCTCTAACCTCCTTTTTAATACGGGGGGCAGGCATTTCTTGTATAGCCTTTACTTTAGCTGGATCGACCTCAATGCCCTTGTTGCTGACAATAAATCCCAGAAGTTTACCAGACCTAACTCCAAAAGTGCACTTGCTTGGATTCAGTCTAAGTTTGTACTCCTTCAGCCTAGCAAACAACTTCTGCAAATGTTCGAGGTGCTCTTCTTCTGTCTGTGATCGAGCTATCATGTCGTCTATGTAAACTTCGATCTCATGATGTATCATATCATGAAATAAAGCTACCATGGCGCGTTGATAGGTTGCCCCTGCGTTCTTCAGTCCGAACGGCATCACCTTGTAGCAGAAGGTAACCCATTGTGTGACAAAGGTAGTTTTCTCCATGTCTTCAGGGGCCATTTTAATCTGGTTGTAGCCCGAGAATTCGTCCATGAAGGAAAAACTTTGTGTTGAGCTGTGTTGTCAACCAAGATGTCGATATGTGGCAGCGAAAAATCATCTTTAGGGCTAGCCCTGTTTAAATCTCGATAGTCCACACACATTCTGACCTTGCCATCCTTTTTGGGTACGGGCACAATGTTAGCAACCCATTGTGGATAGGTTGTAACAGCCAGAAAACTGGCGTTAAATTTCTTCATTACTTCGGCCTTAATCTTTTCATACATGTCAGGTCTCATTCGGCGAACCTTTTGCTTGATCGATGGACAGTCTTCTCTTGTAGGGAGACGGTGAACCACGATATCTGTGTCTAACCCTGGCATGTCTTCATAAGACCAAGCGAAGATTTCAACCTATTCATTCAACAACTGCACTAAGCGCTCCTTGACACTAGGTTCCAAGTTGGCACCCACTTTCACTTCTTTCCTTCCCTCCTCTGTCCCTAAGTTGATGGCTTCTAACAACTCTTCATGAGGCAGAATAACCCTCTCTTCTTGTTGCAAAAGTCTGGCTAACTCTCCTGGCACTTCACAATCTTCGTCAACTTCGTACTCAGCATGATTGACCAAATCTTCAGAGTTATCGAAGGCTAAAGCAAAATAGTCACCCATGGAATCTGGAGTGGATGGGTACCTGCATTTGTGAGTGTGGGTGTGTGTAAGGGATAACCATCCTTAAACAAACAAAATGCAAAAGGAAAGAAAAATGAACACAACAGTTTATAGATGAAAAACGTCCAATGATTCATTAAAAAATGGCATATGATTATGAAGAAAATCAAACCCTTACAAATGGACCTACATGCCCCGGGTAAGGCATGAGGTGAAAATAGTGTGCGAATTGTTTTAGTTATTACAGACCATAAAAATGGGACATTGTTCAAAGATAAAATTACTGGTTGATAAAGGTGATAGGAATGAAATCCTTTGCTTCCCAATTGCTCAAACCCCCTTCGACAGTCGGAAAAATCCAGTCTTCAAAGTGGCTCTCCTCATCTTCATCCTCTACAACATTGATTCCATGATGAGAAATCTTGACAGGTGATCTTCCAATCTTAGAGTGACGCATATCCTTCTGTCCTGCAGCAGTAAACCCTAAACCAAACTTGTCCGTCTTATGGGGAAAGTTAGGCAATTGTCCCCATATTGTGCTCTTCCCCTCCTTAATCACAACCTCTGCATCCTTGAGAGATGCCATCTTAGCCACATGCTTGGGAATGATAGGTACCTCAACCGTTGTCTTCGCAACTGCTACTTTGGGAGAAACTTCCTCAAAATGCTGAAAAGGTGTTTCAATGAACTCGCCGTCTAACTCCACATATCGAAAGGAATTGAGATGACTAATCATGTACTCTTCCTCGCCATGCACAGTTATGATTTTACCCTTAACAAGATACTTCAGCATCTGGTGCAAAGAGGATGTAACTGCCCCGGCATAATGGATCCACGGTCTTCCTAGCAAACATGAGTATGACGGACGAATGTCCATCACGTAGAAGGTGGAGTTGAACACTTCGGTGCCTACCTTGATGGGAATATCAACCTCTCCATGAACCATTCTCTTGGAACCATTGAAAGGTATAACGACTATGTTACTAGGTTTGAGGGTCAAACCTTCGCAATCTAGACGATCTAAGGCCTTCTTTGGCAACACATTCAGGGAAGAACCAGTATCGACCAAGACATGGGCGAGGGTGGTTCCTCGGCATTCAACTGAAACATGTAACGCATCATTGTGTTTCCTTCCTTTGGGAGTTAAGTCAGCATCGGAAAAGCCCAGGCCATTGTCAGCAATAAGACTGGCCACACAATCCTGGAATTGGTCAGCCGAGGTCTCTTGGGGGACATGTGTCGTCTTCAAGAATTTAATCAGGGCCTTAGCATGGGCCTCTGAACAGAGCATGAGAGCTAACATTGAAATTTTAGAAGGGGTCTTCCCTAATTGTTCCACAACGTCGTAGTCACTTTTTCTGATTATTTTAAGGATTTCATCCATCTCCTTCTGAGTGGTTTCGGGGATAACCGCAGCATGAGCCTTCGTCCTGACAGGCATTTCCAGTATCCCCTTACCTTTGTCGGTGTTATCAGCGGATGGTCTTTCTTCAGGAGTGTTTAACTCTTCAATCACTGGGCCTTGCACAGAGGGTCCAACAGGTGCATAAGCTTTTAAGGGTCCGAAGACTGCTCGGGGAGGAGCAATCTCCGGAGAAAAGATCCGGCCACTGCGGGTGATCTTGCTTGTACCCGCGATATTCCCTATATCAGGGTCTTCTTCAGAGATTTCTTGGACTGTTTCGATTTGTTTGATACCGTGGTAGAAGATTTCTCCCCCATAGTTCCACGGTATCATTTTGCTTGATTGGTACGGGATAGGTCCCGACATGGTGATCTTTAGAGGTACATATTCAGAGTTGGGTGTAATCCTGACAGGCCTTTTTCAAGCCTTGGGAGGATTGTCGGAAATGGTTATGATGGCAATATCATTGGTTGAGGTATCACAAGTATCAGGAGTAATCGGATTGAAAGTGTTAACAGGGGTTTTCTGGAAAAGTATTTCTTGAGTATCCATCAGGCGTTGGACACCCGATTTCAACATTGGACAATCATCTTGAATGTTCAAACAAAAATAGAAGTCTTTATCACAACCAGGAAAGATCCTGACTCTCAACAAATTTTCTTTTATCACTAACAATGGAGTCAACAGATCGGCAACATCAGTAACATGGAGATTTTCCAAAATAGCATGCACATTGTGGCCATGCTTAGGCATCGGTGCGGATATAACATTGGGCTTTTCCGGAGCGTCAAATTCAACCTCTTTGGCGTCAATTAAATCTTGAATTTTGTTCTTGAGTGCCCAACAATTATTGATATCGTGCCCAATACTGTCGGAATGGTAAGCACACTTGGCTTTCGAGTTGTAGGATGGAGAAGTGGTATTTACATTCTTTGGCGCCTCTTTTAAATTAGAAAGATTCAACTTCAGTAGATGTGGAAGGATTTGAGCAGGGGTCATGTTTACTGGGGTAAACTGCCATGGTGGCCTTTGCTGATAAGTTCTGGGCTGATCATTCCTCGGTTGACTATTTCTAAGCTGGTTGATGCGGACTTCTGTATTAATACGACCCCCACTGTTGGCCGACGTTCCTCTCTTTCCCGATTTTTCTGAGTGTATACAGCAGATGCTTCCTTCTTGGCTGGGAAAGGTTTTCTAGCAGCTGTGGATGCGGAAGCATCCTTTTGAATCTTTCCACTTTTGATACCGGCTTCCACCCTCTTGCCGGTCAAAATCAACTCAGTAAATCTCGCAGAAGAGCTTCTGATTAGATGGTTGAAGAAGGGGCCAGACAGGGTCCCCAAGAACATGTCAACTAATTCCCTATCTGATAGCAGTGGCTACACCCTTCCAGCCAGATCACGCCACTTCTGGGCGTACTCCTTAAACCCTTCATTTGAAGCCATCCCTATACTTTGTAGCTGGGTACGGGTAGGCGCCAAATCAGTGTTGTACTGATACTGACGATAGAAAGCGGCTGCCAAGTCTTCCCAATTATGGACCTCTGATCTCTCGAGCTGATAAAACCAATCTAACTGAGTGCCAGAAAAGCTGTCTTGGAAAAAGTGCACCCATAGGTCTTTGTCGGATGAATGTGGCTGGATCTTTCTAACATACGATCTTAAGTGCATCTTAAGGCAAGACAGACCGTCGTACTTGGCGAATGTCGGCACCTTGAACTTGGGAGGGATAACAATCCCAGCTACAAGCCCCAGCTCCTCAAAATCCAATCCGGGCACCCTCTGCAACTCCATAGCTGCCAATCTGTCTTCAAGGTTCTTATACTTGTCATCTGCTGGTGGATACTGTTGTTCTGAATAGTCTTCGTCTGCTTCCTCTTCCTCCTCTTCTACCTCAGATTCAGAAGGTACAATAACTCCTTTCCCCTTGCCAATCCCTTCGTCAGACGTTGAAGGAAACTCAAGAGTCCTTCTAGCATCGCCCTCAAATCTTCTTCCGAAAGTAGCTACCCTCAGTCTCTTTTTCTTTTTCTTCTCTTTACTCTTCTCTAGCAGAACTTTGAGATCCTCCTAACCCTTTGCCAAGGTCATGAGGAGTTGTTGAAATTGTGAATTTTGTGCCTGTAGGTCCTTCACTGTTTGCTCCAAATCCATCTTGTTGAAATAAACAACAGAAAGATAAGGAAACCTGGCTCGAAGACCTGCTTATGCATATGATGAATGATATGTTATTCATGTAATGCATTCAAGGGTTCAAAAATTCAAATTTGTTGCAAACAAAAAGAACGCACGTCATATTAAGAAGAAATTATTAGTACATAAGTGCCCCATGGGCAAAATATTACAAAATTCTTAATGTAAAAAGACGTTGCGCATCCTCTTTGGTGCAATGTAGGTGTTGAGAGTTTCCTCCTCGTGAAGTCGGCGGGTGAGCTCTAAAACCTTCTTCTCACTGGCATATAAGCTGGCTTCAAAAGTATCCCGTTCTTCTTTGAGTTGGATCCAACTCTTTTGCATTTCTTCCCATGATGTTGGCATGTCAGGATGTAGGATGGTGTATGGAACCTCTCCTTCCTTAACAGGCTCTTTAATCAAGGGGAGAATGTGAGGATATGGCATCATAAGATTCTGAGAGCGGGTTCGTACCCACTTGAGGTAAGGCTCAAGGGGGATGGAATTCCTGTGCCCCAGTGTCTTACTGTCCACCTTGTTAGGCATCCTCTAAGCTCTGATGAACCTTTGTCGAAGTCCTTGCGCATTGTTGTCGAAGTCAAAAACTAGGTCAGGAATCAGCATGTCATGAGGGCCATCCCTCCGGGCATATCCAAATTGTCTCAAAGCTAGACAGGGATTGTAGGTGATGCCTCCTCTAATGCCAAGTAATGGGACATTAGGGAATTCACCACAATGATCAATGATGATGACATTTTCTCTGGACCGAGAACACCAATGTACATCAGAATGTGTGAGGGTCATCAATCGTTGTGACCACCTTAAGCCCTGCTCATTCTTCAAAACTGATTGTGGAAGGTGAGAAATAAACCACCTTGCTAGGAGAGGAGTACAACACATGAGAACACCTCTTTTCCTTATTGTTCGTGTGTAAAATGAGTGTAGGATGTCCCCAAGCAATGTAGGTATGGGATTCTTGGACATGAAAATCTTGACAGCATTCACATCTATAAGTTGATCAGGGTTTGGGAACAAGACCAACCCATAAATAAGGAGTGCCACAATCTCTTCAAAGGCTTGTAGATCAAGAGAATTCCAGCAGTCTTGTGCCTTCTCAAATAGAAACTTTGCCAAGAAGCCCTTGACACCACTTCTGGTTTCCCAATGCCCTTTGATGTCAGATGGTTGCAAGTGTAAGGCTTGAGCAACATCTTCAGGCTTTGGTTCTTTTTCCGTACCGTTGTAGGGTAGTTGATTAAGAATAGGAATTCTCAGAAGTTGAGAAAATTCCTCCAAAGTAGGCACCAATTGGTAATCAGGGAATGTGAAACAGTGGTGTAGGGGGTCAAAGAACTGGAAAAGTACTTTCACCATGTCTTCTTCAATGCTGATGTTAACTAAGTTGAGGAGTCTACCATGTCTTTCACTAAAGAGAGAATTCTCTGGAATCCTGGAAGTAAGCTCCTTGAGTTGAGGAGGGATCCTCACAAGGTTGACTTGAATTGTTTTCCTGTGAAGAGATTCCATGACCTACAAAACAAGAACAAAGATGAAGATCCAAACCCTTGAAATGGTTAGTGGATGCATATGATGCTTTATGATGTTCATGATGTATGCACAAACACATGTACAAGCAAGTCACACAAAACCCTAGTTTCAGGCTTGCATGAGGTTTCATAGGTAAGTACCCTCTTGAGTTTAGTTGGCTCAAAACCTGTCCTATAAATAGTAATCGGGTTCTAAGGAGCTCAATATCAATGGATTGTTTTCTATGTTCATTGTTTTGGTTTAGCCACATAACTAGCGACCAAAATATTCCAAGAAAACAACCCTCAATGAGTGTAGTATCGAGTATCGACCAACTTCGGACTGTACCAAAGCCGGTCATCTCACTACCCCTAATAAAAGGCCAAGATGGTCAAGTAAGGTTCTAGTCCATTAGTGTTTAATGACATCACTTAGAGGCCCCGTATTCTCTTTGATTGACTCAAAGGCTACCGGTACTCACAAATATGTCGCACTAATATAGCTATTGCTTCAACCGTGTCGGTATACCCCGCACAGTTTCCACAATGTATTGCTATCTATGAATGTTTCCCAAATCCGGGTGGAGGATTTCAAGCCCAAACAAGAGAACCAAAATGTAAAGCAATCAAAGCAAACAATAATCATGCAAAGGGTGATCTAAGCCCTAAGGTTACTCCACTTTTAAGATTCTCCCCAGCAGAGTCGCCAGTTCTGTGATACGGTTGGAGAACTGACTTGGGTTTTGCGTTTGTGTTCGCAAATGTTTCTATTTAGCAAGAGTCGCCACCGACTTTTTTATTTTATCCTAAGGAAAGGTCAAAAAGCACAGGAAAGACCTTTGAGATGTTTTCTTGGGTTCGAGGAGTAGATTATAGAAAGGGAAGGTATTAGCACCCTTTCTATCCATGGTTATCCATGGGCTCTTAGTTACTTGCTTAGATCACTTGCTTTGATTTTCAATTGTTTGAAATGGTGCTTTTCAAATGTTTGAAATGGTGCTTTGTGTGTGATTTTTGAAGATGTTTTGAAAAGAGGCCATCGTCATGGCAACCTTTGTAATGATTCTTGTTTGAATGTATACAAAGGTGTTTTTGTCTTTTGAAAAGTTTTCAATGTTTGAAAGTAGAGTTTTGAAATTGTGTTTGTGGAGTGTGTTTTGAAAATAGCAAGGATGTTTTTGCAAGCTTGATCAAGTAACTAAGAGTTATCTACCCTATTTTACTCAAAGATCTTTCTTATGTTTTTAACCCTTTTAACAGTATTGTTTCACCATTGTATTTGGTGAACAACCTTGTGTTAGGATACTGAACGAGATAGGCGCGGGTCATCGTATAGACCATGATAGCAATAGTGTCAAGTATTTTTGGCAATTTTCTTGAGGGACTTGATCATTTTTGTTTAGGCAACTCAGATAGCATCATCGAGGGACTATGATCTTTTTGTTTGTTTTTGTTTTGCCAAAGTACTCAACATGCAACCATGGCCCATTTTTGAAGGCAACAAGTGGATGAAACCCTATGGGTACAAGGGTGCATTGTGTTTGTTTTTTTCATGCATGTTTATCTTGGATTAGGTCAAGCTAGTTGTTGATTTTATTTTGCATACAAACCCTAGGTCTAGGCATGGCATAATTGAAAGCTTTTAAATGTGCGAGAATTTAAATGCTACACTATTACAACATGATATAGGGAGGGGGATACAAATTTGAATTGGGGATATTTGACAAGGAAATAAATTCTAAGTTATTACAACCATATCGAATGTACAAGTCAATATTTAACACTTAAATAATCACAATTAAATAAATATCAAATAAAAATGTATTATGCAAAAAGATTTTTTATGTACGTGAACAAATATTTTTTAATGTGAAATATAAACAAATAAAAAAAATCAAATTTTAATTATTTTGGTTATTTAGGGCAAAACCCTAATTTTTAAATAATATCCATATTTATTAATTATATACAATAATATATTAATTTATACAAAAAATAAAAGTATGTTGTAAAAAAAAGTATTTTTAATATATATATATATATATATATATATATATATATATATATATATATATATATATATATATATATATATATATATATATATATATATATATATATATATATATATATATATATATATATATATATATATATATATATATATATATATATATATATATATATATATATATATATATATATATATATATATATATATATATATATATATATATATATATATATATATATATATATACATATATATATTTATATATATATATATATATATATATATATATATATATATATATATATATATATATATATATATATATATATATATATATATATATATATATATATATATATATACATATATATATTTATATATATATTTATTAAACATATTAAACATATAAAAATAAAATTAATTATTCAAACAAAAGTGTATATTCAAGAAAATATTTTTAAATATAAATAAATGAAATAAATGAAAATAAATATATTTTTTGTATTATTTTTGAGTTTTGTTTTTAAAAAGAAAATAGTTTATTTATATACATATATACTTAATAAAATAAATAAATATCAAATAAATATGAAAAAATATGGAAAATTATTTTTGTCATTTTTATATTTCATATGAAAAATAATAAAGTCAGAATAAAAATAAAAATGTCACAAAATGATAAATATCAAATAAATGGGCCAGGGGGGTGCATTCAGTAAATGGAGGGTGCCAAAAGTGAGAAATCCAAGCCTAACCCACATTGCTTCATCCCTGTCCTTAAGACAACAACCAAACGCGCGCTTCTTGGTTCAAATGCTATCTCCTGATTCTTTGATCTTTTGACAAAACTTAAAACATGAAACTTGTAGAGAATTTAAACACGAATCTAACCATATAAAGCATTAAATCTAACTCTCAAAGACCAGAGAGAATTTCTCTTGCCCTAAAATCTGACCTAGCTTTTTTCACATGTTCATGGCTGAAATTCTCCTAGCATACTTAATATAAATGAAAGCTGAGCATATGTATGGCTTCAGGGCTATGAGTACAACATATTTCATTCACAAACCTAAGCCTAACCATTCCTAAATAGAGAGATAGAAGTCCATGAAATACCTGTTTCAGTTTGAATCGAGTAGGGCAATGCAACAATCTTCAATGGTGTTTGAGCTTCTGTTGAGCTTGCCTGAGGTCCAAGGAAGCTTCTCCAATGCTTGGCTTGCTTTGAAACAAACTAAATCGTGCTGTAGAACTCCACCTGTAAAGCTTTTAAATGAAAATGGCAAAGTGTGTTAGAGGTGTTACAAATTGCAATGGAGGTCTGGGATAATTCAGGTGGATGGAATGGAAGATGTTTGAACAGGTTTGGGCCAAAACGCACGAGCAAATTGTGTTGTGGAACTCAATCTGCAGATGTTGCCCTGTTTTGCAGAAAAACAGTGGTTCTGAGTGTGAGGAGGTGTGAGTGATGAATGAGTCGTGCTTCAGGCTTGTTTTGATGTATGGAAATTGTATGCAAAGTTTGTTTTAGCTTGTGTTAACAGAAAAATGTGAGATTGGTTGTGTTTTGCAAGTTTTCTTCTACTTGAAGCAAGAAAGTGGAAATGATGTTATAGACCTGTACCAGCCATCCTATCATGCTGCAACTTTGGTTCTTGGTAACTGAAATTAGTGGACTTGATCTTGCCTCAAAGATCTGGCCCCATGTCTCAAAGATTTAGCTTTTGACATAAAGTGACATTAGGCAAAAATGGCAATTTGCCTTTTTCTACTTAAGGCTTAAACTTGCATGTAATGTCCAAATGAACAAGATAATCCCTCAAATCAATGGTTATGCATTAAATTAAGGAGTGTAAACTAGTTTTGGGGCCTGCAAGCTAGCATCACACAAGCTTATTTGAAAATGCAAGTTTGTATGAACATGCCTTGGCCATGGACAAAAATGAGTTTTTGCCAACTTTGTGAATTCAATTCTCTCTAACCACAAGGGTGTTTGAGGAGTTCTTGGACAATTTGGAAAGCTTGGAACATGTACTACAATCCATCTTTGTAATGCAACTTGAAACTCCAAGTGGAACTATGTGAAAAATGGCCAAGAAGATGGGTCAAAATCCTGCCTAGATTAGGGCAAATTTTCTCTACGTTAAAAGTTTTAGGTACCCTAGTTCCAAAAATCATAACTTGAGATAAAAGACTCCTTTGAGAAAACTTTGTGAATAAAAGTTGTGGACTTTGTGATGGACTACAACTTTCATGTTGCAAGTTTTGTTTGAATCCATTTTTATCTTGGTGAAAAAATGGGACAAAGTTAGGAAAAAATAAGAAAATTTCATAAGAAAATTTCTAAGTTATGAAAATTTTCCATTTCAAACCCTAATTTGCATTTTTGGGTTTCTTGATGGACAAGTTTCATAATTTGACATGTTTTGATGAAAAATAACTCTCGGCACTTGATTTTGACCAAAAAAATCAAAGTTTGACTTTTCAATATACAGTCAAATTTTGTTCAGTTGACTGAAAAATTCATCTGTCAATCCTATGCATTTAAGATCTTTTGAACTTGTTGAATGGGTCAAGATAATGTCATTGAGTCCTTGTGACCATATGTGGGCTTGGTTTGCCATTGGTTAGGTCAAACAGTCAAAAATTGCCTTTGTGCAGTCAAAACCCTAAAAATGACCATTTCACCCTTTTGGTGATCTGATCAAATTTCTTGTGGAATTGTGATCCAAACTTGATCAAATGGTTCATATGAGTTCATAATGTTGATGTGGGTAAAATTTCATGAGGTTTGACTGTCAATTGGCCACAGTTGACTTTTCCCCCAATACAGCTGATTTCTAGGTCAACTGTCCAATTGACTGGGCGAAGATCTGAATCAAGGCTTGAAACTTGGTATGGGCAAACTTGTGAACCCAACATGAAGTATGAAAGTCACTTTGGGCATTGTAGGTCAAAATATCCTTATGCAAACTCAAACCCTTATTTAGGTCAACAGTGTAAGGAGGTGTCTTGAGCAGAGCAAACCCTAGCTTGATCTTGAACTCCAAGAGTCTTGTGATGAGAAAATGTTGGTGAAATGAGAGGGAAAATTTTGGGGTACAACAGATGTCATCTCTAAAGGACGCCAAGGCGGCAGTAGAGGAGGGTGGATGCACCATCTGGGGGCAGCTTCCGGACATCCCGTATAAATCAGACAAGTTTGGCCCGGGGTTTACTTTAACTGCTCAGAAGGCTGTGCACCGTGCCCGTGCTGGAGGGCCACCTTTGAAGATTAGCAACCAAGAGGTCAATGCAGTGGAATACCGTGAAGAAGATGGCAGCTTGGAAGATTGGATATTTCCTACTGTCAACAGAGGACTTCGCAACTGGGAAGCCAAAGACTTTGTCCCAATAACTTTCATCTCTTAGTAATTTATCTTTTACATTTCTGTTGGACTTGTAATATTCACAAACAATTCGTACATTTTCAACCTTGTGTCTTACCCGAGGCACAATGGTCCATTTGTAAGGGTTTTTATTTCATCTTCATATGACATTCAATGAATCATGGACGTTTTTCACATACAAAGTTTTTGTGTTCATTATATTTCTTTTACATTTTATTGTTTAAAGATGGCTATACCCTTACACACACCCACACTCACAAATGCAGGTACCCCTCCATTACAGATCCCATGGGTAATGATACTGTTATGGCCTTTAGTGACTCTGGCGATCTAATCTACCAAGCCGAAGACGAAGGTGAGGAAGATTGTGAAGTACCAGTGGAATTGGCTAGACTACTACAACAAGAGGAAAGATCTATTCAGCCTCATGAGGAACCGTTGGATACAATCAAATTGGGTACCGAGGAAGATAAAAAGGAAATCAAGGTGGGCGCCAATCTAGAGCCAAGTGTCAAGGAGCGTCTAGTTTAGCTATTGTATGATTATGTTGATATCTTTGCTTGGTCATACGAAGACATGCCAGGACTTGATACAGACATCGTGGTACATCGTCTGCCAACAAGAGAAGACTGTCCACCAGTGAAACAAAAGGTCCGCCGCATGAGACATGACATGTCAGAGAAGATAAAAGTAGAGGTTATGAAGCAGTTCAATGTTGGGTTCTTGGCTGTCACTTCCTATCCTCAATGGGTTGCCAACATTGCTCCCGTGCCTAAAAAGGACGGCAAAGTACGAATGTGTGTGGATTATAGAGATTTAAACAGGGCCAGCCCTAAAGATGATTTTCCACTTCCCACATCAATATCCTGGTTGACAATACGGCCCAACACAAGGTATTTTCCTTCATGGACGAATTCTCAGGCTATAACCAAATCAAAATGGCACCTGAGGACATGGAGAAAACTACATTTGTCACACAGTGGGGCACATTCTGCCACAAAGTGATCCCAGGGGAAAATGGACTCCTACCTATGAAGGTCCATTTGTAATCAAGAAAAACTTCTCTGGTGGGGCAATGATCCTAACCACCATGGATGGCGACGACCTACCACACCCTGCGTACGCGGACATAGTCAAAAGATACTACGCATAAGAGACCCGCTAGGTTGACACACCGAGGCAAAACAAGGGCATCCCGGCGAACCAAAAGGTTCGGGAAAAAATTAGGGAAAAAATATAAAAAAAATCTGTACACCTGGCAAGTTGAAAACCCGAAAGGGCGACTTGGGCAAAAAAGGGTTTCCCGGTGGACTGAAAACCCGAAAGGGCGATCCAGGAAAAAGTTAGGGAATTAAAGCGTATGACTATGTCCCATCAGATCACTTTGAGGACGACCTCTTGACTTCCACTGACAAACTCGGAGCTTCTGATCAATTCAATTATCTTCGGACGAAGCAACCAATAGACAAGATATTCAGAGATATGAAGGCTATAGCAAAATGGAAACCCCATGGGATTATTACACATAGCTATCTTTCTTTGTATAAAGTTTTTCTTACTTTTTTATGGCATCATTTCTCTTACTAGAATGATTGTCTCCTTTATACAAAATACTTATTCAAAGTCAATACAAAGATATCTCTTTGAAAGTACAAAAAGCTATTTGTCTTTTTATTTACACTTGTGTTTTATTTGCAAAAACGTCCAATGATTCATTAATGAACATATGCATTTGAACATAATTACCGTTTACAAATAAACAAAATGAGAAAGAAAATTACTGATAAGTTGGAAGAGCTGGAAAAACATCTCTAGGCTATTTCATAAGCAATCTCCACAGTGAATCATTTAAATCCCCAGAGGAATAAACATCAAATTATTAATCCCCAGTAGAGATCGAAAAATTTCTCAGGATTCCTCAAAGCAATATGTGGCATTGCCCTCACAGACGAATTTTTGCCAGTACTTTGAACTTCAAGACATGAAGAATCCATATATCCCCAGCAGCTTTCAGGGATTTATTTTCCTCAATCAGACAACAATACAGCAAATCAGCTTACATGCGCATACATTACATCCATATATCATAAACATTGATAAAACACATATATTGCATCATGCATCGCATGCAACATAACTCTGTGTTTCAGCTAACATTTTACCCTTTTCAGGATAAGATTAACAGCTACCATTAACAATATGAAATCATGATACAGTTCAGATACGCTCCAGGCACGAATGCCATTTTGTTACTCATTCAGATTCAGCCTTTTGATACAGTTCAGATATGCTCCAGATACGGATGCCATCCTGATACTCATTCAATTTCAACCTTTTGATACAGTGCAGATACGCTCCAGATATAGATGCCATCCCGATACTCATTCAGATTCAACCTTTTGATACAGTTCAGATACGTTCCAAATACGGATGCCATCCTGATACTCATTCGGATCCAACCTTTTGATATAGTTCAGATACGCTCCAGATACGGATGTCATCCTGATACTCATTCAAATTCAACCTTTTGATACAGTTCAAATACGCTCCAAATACGGATGCCATCCTGATACTCATTCAGATCCAACCTTTTGATACAGTTCAGATACGCTCCAAATGCGGATGCCATCCTGATACTCATTCAGATTCAACTTTCAGATAGAGTTCAGATACGCACTAAATACAGATGCCATCCTAATACTCATTCAGATTCAACTTTCAGATACAGTTCAGATATGCACCAGATATGGATGCCATCCTGATACTCATTCAGATTCAGCTTTCTGTTGGCTCCTGAATTCGACACTTACTATATTTGGTCTTTTAGACCAAAAAACTAGAATAAACCAAGCCAAGAATGTTTCGACGTATGGAATAACTTAGAAAAAGATCTAAGTTGTATTTGAGCCTTCGACCAAGGCTCACTTTAAAGGTTTCGACTGAAGAGGACTTATGACCTTCGACTAAGATAAAATACCCTCGCTTTGACACATAATACGAGGGACATTTGAATTTGAATTATTGGAGGGAAAGACAGTTTCGCTAGCGGCTAAGAAGAAGCAACGTGGCTGGAAGCTAGAGGTCGAGGGACATGCAGAAGACACTTGTCTTCATCTTAGCGCAGAGTCGTTCCTCGACGGTTACTTAGTTTTTAGTATAAATTAGGAAATCTGTGTAGTTTTTAGTGGTGTTCAACCTATTGTGCTAGTTACTCAAATATTGTCCAAGTAACCGCTGTGTGAGAAAGGATAAAACTGAGAAATGTACATTGGAAACACCTCTTTTTATTAATAAAATTCTTTTACATTGCTTTAATCTTATTTTGCAAAGTTATCTTTCTTGCATGTTTACCTGCATTTCTACATTTCTGTCTACTTTTCCAAAATCTCAAGTATCTTTTCTCTGGTCGAACGTGCGTTCTTCCTGATTACTTGTCTTACATAAAAAAATTAGCATATGTTATGGGATCAATCTGATCGATCCCGTGAGTAACCAAAAGAACTTTCCCTTTTGGAGGATCAACGGTTTTTTACCAAAAACCACGGTAAACAAATTGGCACACCTAGTGGGACGTTGCTAATTTTTAAATAGCTTGTTTATGTTATTGCGTTTCTTCTATACAATTATAATGTTGCATGTTATTAAGAAGTGGTAGAGTAACCAACGAGTATACTGTTAGGAAGAAAAATAGAGAGAGTAGTATGGCTAACGGGCCAAATCATGGAGAAATACCTCCACTAATTACTGGAACAGTGGTTACTACCGCCGTCGAAGGGAATATCCCAACTTCCGTTGGATCAATACCGACGCTAACCACAAATAAAACTGGACCCTTGCTTTCATATGTAGGTCCAAGAGGTCCATTAGGAATGCCTCCACCAAGGGCAAATCTAGGATCTCGACCATTTGTGCCCCTAGGATTTTCGACAACCTGGATGGGTCAAGAGCAGCCATATGGCATGCCAACTACTGAAATGGCTAGCCTTATGAACGCTACTTCCACTTTTTCAGAACCTTTGGTGAATGCATCATCGCCATTACAGGGGTCTGGAGCCAGTAGAAACCAATTCTTGGGAGGGCCATCTCATACAATACCAAGCCTCACAAATGTTTTGACAGCAATTTTGAGGCAACAGATGGACGAAAGTAATCATGATATGGTGCAAATGTTAGCACAAACTCTAAGTAGAGTGATAAACCCCCTCATTCAAAATGCTAGACAGTCAAATCAACAAATGACATCACAAATGACGCGCATGGCTGAATTCTTTGGGGTACCCCAAACTGTTCGACAACCCTAGAGGATACCAATAAGAGCAAATCAAGGGGCAATCATGGAAGAGGATTTGACCGTTAATCTAAATCCTCAGATTCCTAGAGCAGAAATAGAACAACCAAGGGTTGAAATACCATGAAACCCTAGAGAAATCGATCAAGGAGTTATTATGGCTAATAGAAACCAAAACGCTGATGAATTGATACAGCAAGTTCGACACCAAAATAATGGGACAGACAATAATCTAACTGCCATGATCGAAAGGATTATGATTCAAAACAGGATGAACGTTGGTCTTCACAAACCAAACTTCACATCCCCATTGTCAAAATATATTTTGCAAACAGACTTACCACCTAGGGGAAAGGTTCCAAAGTTTACTAAATTATCAGGGGATACGACAGAGTCCACTATCGAACATGTAGCTAGATATTTGATAGAGGCCGGGGATATAGCAAACAACGAAAACCTTAGAATCAAATATTTCCCAAGTTCCCTAACAAATAATGCTTTCACTTGGTTCACCACCCTCATAGCCAATTCGATCCACAACTGGAACCAATTGGAAAGATTGTTCCACGAACAATTCTACATGGGCCATACCAAAATAATTCTAAAAGAATTGGCTAGTGTGAAGAGAAGGTTTACAGAGCCAATCGATGAATATTTAAATAGGTTTCGATTACTCAAAACCAGATGCTTTACCCAAGTTCCTGAGCATAAATTGGTTGAAATAGCAGCGGGGGGCCTGGATTATTCGATTAGAAAAATTTAGATACACAATACCTAAGAGATATGGCCCAACTGGCCGATAGAGTTCGACAAGTAGAACGACTTAAAGATGAGAAAGCTAAAGCTGCCAAAACTCATCGACGATAAAAGGTAGCCTATGTCGAAATGGATGATAATGATCCAGAGATATCTAGTGATCCTATAGATGTCGAAGAAGGCGAAATAGATTTAGCAGAATTAAAATAAGGACCACCATATTCTTGTAAATTGCTACTGCCATAAAATGGGAAAAATCCTGTAGAGTCTGAGAAAAACAGTGATAAATTTCCTAAGAAAACTTATAGTTTCGATATATCCAAATGTGACAAAATATTTGATCTAATAGTTAAAGATGGCCAGATGATAGTGCCCCCAGGGGAAAAATTTCCTCCTTTAGAACAGAGAAAGAAAAGAGGTTTTTGTAAATACCATAATTTTTTGGGCCATAAAACCTCACAATGTTTCCTTTTCAGGGATCTTGTTCAACAAGCACTAAAGGAAGGAAGGCTGAAGTTTGCTGATAAGCCAGCAATGAAAATCGACGCAAACCCACTGCAGATGGAGGCACATTATGCTGAACCAGTTGGCATTCACATGGTGGAAGTTTCTGAAGATTTCATTACTAAACCCATCTTTGGAAGTTTTACTGGAAACATATCCAAAAAAACTATTGAAGGGGTGAGAAAGGCCACCGAAGGCCTAGCTTTGAAAAAGGAAGTTACCCAAGGGTCAAACAAGAAGGCTGCTGAAGGCCTGAAACTGAATAAACGGGTTACTGAAGACCCACAAAAAAGCAAAGGAGTTACTGAGAGCTCCAAAAAAAGAACCACCACAGGTTCTTACTTGGCGCTGTAAAAGGTTCGACAGAGAATCTAGAGGCCAAAATGCAGAAAATGAATCTCGTTGCCAAAAGAAACATGCAGGTCAACATGGTTGAAGTCTCTGGCGCCAAGGCCTCAGAGGAAGCCATTCGTCAAGAAGAAGTAAATAAAACGGAATTTCCAAAGGAGAATGAAGATCTGGCATATTTTCTACATAGGTGCCAGAAGAAAAAATCGGAAGTAATGTTGTGCCCTAGATGCAGCTCTATTTTTGACAAGAAAGCCGCAGAGCATATACAAGGTATGAGAATTGTGAAAGCGAAACAGGGCATTAATGCCCAACAAAAAATGGGTTCAGAAGTCAGATTCGACCTCAGAAGGGGGCATCAACAAGGATCCATGAGTCAGGTAAGGAGGCCACCAACTTTTCGGCCTCCAACTAATGTACCTACAAATACTTGGCTTAACACCATGGGAAGAAAGAGGCCAAATGAAGAGAGATGGTAGGCATTCGATGTGCCAAGAGGTTCCTCTTTAGATTACAAAAAGGAGTACCATGCTTCTACGTCAAATAAGATTGCCCATATATCGAGCAATTACAAAGGAAAAAATCCTATGTCCCGTTCACAATGGAGAAGATTCCAAAGACGGCGAAAAGCCGAAAAAGAGGCAGTTGGACCTCATCCAGAGGTTAGCACAAATGTGCAAAGGAAATAAAGGAAGCCTCCAGAGAGGAATCCTATGCCATGGACATAGGAATGTGGGTCGAATCATGAAGATAACTCCGATTCCGGTGACAGTTTAGACATCATGGTGAATGTCATATCAGTGTTACCTAAAGAATACAACCGTCAGGTCGAAGTTGAGGAAACTGAATTAATGGTTAAACAAGAAATGGCTAGACACATGCCAGTATGTTACTATGTAATGAACAATGGTTGCGTAGAAGAACAAAACGCATTTTTCGAGCCACCAACAGAGGCAATGAAGAATCATATAAAACCCCTGTTCATTAGAGCAAAGATCGGGGAAATAACTATAAATAAAATTCTGGTTGATTGTGGAGCGACCATCAATATCATACCACAATTCATGCTGTAAAAGCTAGGAAAGGGAGATGCTGACATCAAGCCCCATAACATGGTCTTGTCCAATTATGAAGGAGGAATTGGCACCACAATGGATGTCATACAACTAGACCTCAAAGTGGGATCAATCCTCCGACCCACCATGTTCATGGTGATCTCAACGAAACCAAACTACAATATGCTCTTGGGTCGAGAGTGGATACATGGCATCGGTGCAATGCCATCCTCGATGCACCAAAGGGTCACGATATGGTGCCCCGATGGTATCGTGGAAAACATTGAGACAAATCAGAGTTATTACTTAGGTGAAATCAACAGTGTCAGAAAGAATAGTTTCGACAAAAATTTGACTCATATAAGGCCATGTAATCCACCTGAGTTTGATTTAACCCCAACACCTAACGCCTTCTGCTCTCTATACCTACACTCTGACTACGGCTTTCAGTGGGATAGAGAAGACTTATCCAACATCGACTTTGGAGGAGTTGATGATATACGGCCAACAGGCTGGGGAAGTGAGTTTGGTGATGATGACTGAGTCACAAACTCTGCAAAAGATTTTGGCGTATGTGGCCGAAAGTAGAATGATAGCGGCCTTGGAGGCTGAAGTTAAATATATGGCCTTTGAAGCCAATGAACAAGTCCTTTCTAAAAAAGGCCCTGGGAAAGATTTCGACCCAGAGCCTCCCTGTTGTACCCCAAAATTTTCCCTCATATTTTATCAAGATTTCCCCTCACAAGACTCCTTGAACTCCAGACAGGATTAGGGTTTGCTCTGCTCAAGGCATCTCCTTGCACTGATGACCTAAATTAGGGTTTAAGTTTGCACATGGATTTTTGGAATTTCAATGCTCAAAGTGACTTTAATACTTCATGTTGGACTTATAAGATTGCCTCTACCAAGTTTCAAGCTTTGAATCAAATTTTTGCCCAGTCAATTGGACAATTGACCTGGAAATCAGCTGTGTTAGGGAAAAAGTCAACTATGGCCAATTTACAGTCAAACCTCAAATTTTTTTATCCACATCTACATTATAGGCTCATATGAACCATTTGATCAAGTTTGGACCACAACTCCTCAAGAAATTTGATCAGATCATCAAAAGGGCAAAATGGTCATTTTTAGAGTTTTGACTGCAGAAGGGCAATTTCTGATTTTTAACCTAGCCAATGGCAAATTGGGTTCAAGCATGGATTCAAGTACTCAATGGCATCATCTTGACCTATTCACAAGGTTCAAAAGATCTCAATTGCATTGGATTGACAAATGAATTTTTCAGTCAACTGATCAAAATTTGACTGTACACTGAAAAATCAAACTTTGACTTTTTAGTCAAAATCAAGTGCCAAGGGTTATTTTTCATCAATATATGTCAAAACATGAAACTTGTTCATCAAGAAACCTAATTTTGCAAATTAGGGTTTAAAATTGAAAATTTTCATAACTTAGAATTTTTCTAAGTTATGGAGTTTTCTTATTTTTTCCCCAACTTTGCCCAACATTTTCACCATGATGCAATTGGATTAAAACAAAACTTCCAACATGAAAGTTATATTCCTCCACAAAGTCTACAACTTTGATTCACAATGTTTTCCCAAAAGAAGCTTAGATATCAAGTTATGATTTTTGGAACAAGGGTCCATGAAACTTTTAACTTAGTGAAATTTTGCCCTAATTTAGGCAGGATTTCGACCTATCTTCATGACCATTTTTCACATAGTTCCTCTTGGAATCTCAAAATTCATTTCAAATATGGATTGTATATAATGTTACAAGCTTTCCAAAATGTCCAAGAACTCTCCAAAATCATTTGTGGTTAGGGAGAATCGAAGGCTTGAAGTTGGCAAAAACTCACTTTTGATCCATGGCATTTTCATATTGATACAAGTTGCAAACTCTAATCAGCCTTGTTTGTACTTGATTACAGGTCCCAAAACACTTCCATACTCAATAATTAAATGCAAATCCATTGGTTTGAGGCTTTATTCTGGTCATGGGAGGATTACACAAAGAATTAACCCTAAAATAGAAAAAAGGCAACATTGCCATTTTTGTCAAATTTGCTTTATGTCAAATAGAATCCTTAAGCCTTGAACAAGATCTGGTACAACACACAATATCCACAAACTGAGGGGGCCAAGATTGTAAAGTGAAAGATGATAGATAGCCTGTACAGGCCTGTCTTGCATCATGACTTACTTTTGCTTAAAATACAAGAAACTTGCCAAAATCAAGAGAACTTGCACATCTGTTAGAACCAAGCTTAGAAAGCATTTGAAACAAGTTCTTGACATTGCATTGATCCTGAAACATGAGCCTTTGATCCCTCAAACACTCTTGAACATCAAATCACCTTCCTCTTGCAAAAATAGGGCAGTTCCTGCACTTGGAGTCCCATAGCAAAAACCTCTCGTGCATTTTGCCCCAAACCTGTTCAAACACATTCCATATAGCCTATCCAAGCTATACCAACCATTAGCCTTGAACTGTAACTCCATTTGTAAGCTTCACTATTTCTGTTTTCAGCTTGTGCAGGTTGACTTCTACAGGCTTGTTCAAGCACATCCAAAGTAAACTAAGCATTGGGGAAGGTCAAAGGAAGCTCAAGCAAGCTCCCAAACATCTCAGCCTCACTGAAAAGCTCCACATTGCCATACACGAATTCAACTGAAACAGGTTTTTGTCAACTTCCTATCTCTCTATTTAGGAATCATTAGGCTTAGGTTTGTGAATAAAAAATGTAGTACTCATAGCCATGAAGCTGTACATATGCTCAGTTTTCATTTAAGTTAAACCTGTTAAGAGAATTTGATTCATGAACTTCCTGAAAAAATTAGGTTAGAAATTAGGGCCAGAGAAATTCTCTCTGGTCTTTGAGAGTTAGATTAAGTTTCTTATATGGTTGAATTCTTCTTGAAAAATGCTACAACTTTGATGTTATGAGTTTTTGCATTATAGCACGTATGCAGGATCTGGACATTTGTACAGGGCACGCATTTTGTTTTGACAAAGGTTGAAGATGAAGTTTGAAACTGGGTTGGGCCTGTGTTTCTCACTTTTGGCACCCCCTGCATTGCTAACTGCACCCCCTGGCCCATTTCTTCATATTTTTATATTTTTGTATTTATTTTTCATTTATGATTTTATTTTATTATTTTCCAAACATAAAAAATACCAAAATTTTTTTTATAAATTTTCACATATATTTTTGTATTTTATTTTATTTTTCTAATATAAAAATAATTTAGTTAGTATATACTTTTATTTTATTTAATGAAAACTTGAAAATAATACATAATAATATTATACCTTTATTTTTATTTATTTGTACTTAAATAATATTTTTTATAAATATATTTTTATTTTTGTATATATTTTATTTTATTTTATTGTACATGAATAATATAATTAATATATATTTACTTTCTTAAAAGAAAATTAGGGTTTTTCCCTTTAATAAAAAAAAATAATAATCTTTTTATTTCTTTTTTTTTTTATATACATTAAATATTATATTTTTACATACACAAAAATAAACAAAAACATCTTTTGCATATTCATAATATTTTGCATATTTACTTAATTGACCATTTAAATACTTGTCTATTTATTTATTTGTACCATTTATTCAATTTGGATGTAATAGTAAATATTAGGGTTTTATTTTCTTGCAAATATTCCCCATTCAAAAATTGTACCCCTCTCCCCATATCAATGTTGTAATAGCTTAGGTTTATTTTGCGCGCTTTATGCTTTCAAATATGCCATGATTATAGATTAGGGTTTGTATGCAAAAATACAAAATCAAACAAATAGCTTGACTAATACAAAGACAAAAAAGCATGTAAATTGACAACACAATGCACACATGCACCCCTAGGGTTTCATCCACTTGTTGCCTTGAAAATGACCATGTTATGTATGTTGAGCATCTTGGCAAAACAAAAACGAAACAAAAGATCATAGTCCCGCAATGACGCTATCTTGGTTGCCTATACAAAATGATCTAGTCCCTCAAAAAATTGCTAAAGATACTTAGCACAATTGCTATCATGGTCCATACGATGACCCGCGCCTGTCCCGTTTAACATCCTAATACAAGGTTGTTTACCAAATGCAATGGTAAAACAACACTGTCAAAAGGGTTAAAAATGTGTAGGAAAGATCTTTGAGTAGATAGGGTAGACAACTCTTAGTTACTTGATCAAAACTTGCAAAACATCCTTGCTATTTTCAAACACACATCACAACACAATTTCAAAACATTTCCCAAATATCAAACTTTCAAAACATTGAAACATTTTAAAAAAAAAGACAATATACCTTTGTATACATTCAAACAGGAATCATTACAAAGGTTACCATAATGATGGCCTCTTTTCAAAACATTTTCAAAACCACACACAAAAGCACCATTTCAAAGAATTGGAAAAGCAAAGCAAGTGATCTAAACAAGTAACTAAGAGCCCATGTATAACCATGGATGAAAAGGGTGCTTGCACCTTCCCTTTTCATAATCTACCCCCCGAACCCAAGAAAACATCTCAAAGGTCTTTCCTGTGCTTTTTGACCCTTCCTTTGGATAAAATAAAAAGTCAGTGGCGACTCTTGCTAAACCGAAACATTTGCAAACACAAACGCAAAACCTCAAGTCAGTTCTCCCACCGTATCACACTCCCGACTTAGAAACGAAAGACCTTCGAGATCAGAGGTTAGACGCCACCTATGACGATGAACCTCTAGGTTTCGAAAAGACCCATTGGCGAACAATGTTAGAATGTTAGCGCAAGACCCTCTAGAAGAGGTAAACCTAGGCAACGGTCCTGTAAAAAAGCCAACGTACATAAGCACAAAAATAGATCCAAGACTCAGGGTCGAAATGATCCAATTACTAAAAGAGTTCAAAGATTGCTTTGCATGGGATTATGATGAGATGCCGGGTCTCGATAGAAGTTTGGTAGAACTGCAGTTGCCAATAAAGCCTGGAAAGAAGAACGTTAAGCAGACTCCAAGACGGTTTGCACTAGAGATTTTATCAAGCCAGGTACGTCGAATGGATTGCAAATATTGTGCCTGTTATAAAGAAAAATGGTACCTTAAGGGTGTGCATCGATTTCAGAGATCTGAATGCTGCAACACACAAAGATGAATATCCAATGCCGATGGCGGAAATGCTTGTGGATTCTGCCGCTGGTTTTGAGTACATGAGTATGCTTGATGGATACTCTGGATATAATCAAATCTTTATTGCTGAAGAAGATGTGTTGAAAACAGCATTCCGTTGCCCTGGGGCCTTAGGCACTTATGAATGGGTAGTGATGCCTTTTGGCCTAAAGAATGCAGGGGCAACGTACCAGAGAGCCATGAATTCGATCTTCCATGATTTTATTGAAACTTTCATGTAGATTTATATTGATGATATTGTTGTCAAATCTGTTTCAGGGAAGACTCACATGGATCATCTTCGACAATCCTTCGAGAGGATGAGGCGCTACGGCCTGAAGATGAACCCTCTAAAATGTGCTTTTGGTGTCTGTGATACGGCGGCCAGAACCGGACTGTTTTGAAATGCTGGTTTGCGTTTTGCGTTTGTTTTTGCAAAATGTCACGGTAAGCAAGAGTCGCCACCGACTTTTATTTTATCCAACAAGGAAAGGAAAAAAGCACAGAAAAATTCCTTTTTCGAGATATTTCTGAGTACGAGGGGGAGGGGGGTAGATTAAATAAAGGGAAGGTGTAAGTGCCCTGGCTGGAGAGTTGGCTTCATTTGTAAAACAAATAAGAAAGCAAGTTTACCCATATTCCCTCTGTTGTTTTAATATGTGGGGTTGAAGAAGTTCAACATCTGGACCAACATGTTATGTAAGATGTCACAACATCAGCATATGACATCGCACCTGAAATTAAGTACTGATTAAGTAACTATGTGATATGTTAAATGTTTGTAACAACTGTGACTTGTAACCTAACTATTCTAAGTGATTTAAATTATGAAAGAGGTTATTTGTTGAGTTGAAGAAGTTCAACATCTAGGAAAACATGTTAGATGTAATGTCATGACATCTGACTTGACATCACGTCAACAGAATTGATAATTCAGTTACAGTTCTGGTACTTAAATACTCTGAGAATATATGTGGCGTTTCTTATGGAGAATCTGAAGATCAATCAAGAATCAATCAGAATATTTGAAGAAAATACTGTTTCTAAATATGGAGATATTTTAGGAACTAGAAGATTGAAGACCTTGATTATAGGAGAAGTTTGCTGCTGAGTTGTAACAGCAAGGAGAAAAGCTTGCTGAGATTTTTGAAGGCCCAAATCCAGTTGGGTAATAGGTTATAAATAGCAGATTGTAACCTAGGGTTTAAGTAGCTCACATAATGTAACATTGGGGGTGTTTTGTTAGGTAAACCTGTCGGTCTGTGGCAAGGTTACCATGTATGTAACTCGAAACCTGTAGGTAAGAGTTTGAGTGTTCTTGGATGAAGCTGTGAAGCAAGTCTAAGTATTTTTGCATTACTTCATATTCATTGTAATGTAGAAAACCAAGTGGGAGGGCACTGCTTCTTGAGTAGGAGTAAGACTTCTGTTGTTGCGACAATAGGAATGGAAACTGGTAGGTTTCTATCTAGGAGTTCCTAGGTATAGGTTGCACTGGGTAGATGATTAAGTGAAGGATGGGAACTTGTGAAGTTTAGTCCTGAATTAATATTGCTGATAGTGGATCTTCTTCCTGGCTTGGTATGCCCCCAGAATAGGTGTGTTTCACCGAACTGGGTCAACAACTGATTTGTGTTTTTACCTTCAACACTTTATAATTCTGTCTGTAATGTTGTAACAGATGATGTCTCAGAACATGTTAAGACATCATGCTGATATCTGTGCAGAAGAAACAGAACTGCAAAGGCTGTTTGCTCTCTGCTGATCATGTGCAACAGATGAACAGAACTAGGCACATCGGTGTTCTATCCTCTGCACCTTCAAAGTAGATCTGGCACAGCTTGGTTAAACTGTGCTTCTGTTACTCTTCAGTACTGAATCATAAAAAATTGGGTATCTACCTTGCAGTGTATTTATTATGTCATATCAGATGTTTAGACATTGAGTATAACATCTGAAGACTGGCATACACCAGAATTTCAGAAGGTATTAGCACCCTTTCTATCCGTAGTTATCTACGGGCTCTTAGGTACTTGCTCATCATTTTCAAAATTGTTTTCTTTGTGTTTGTGGGCTTTGAAAAGTTTTTGTTTTGACTTCGATTTAACTCTTACTTTTGTCTTCAAGAATGTAATGAAGTGTTTTTGAAAACTTGGTTTTGTAAAGAAGTGTAAGTGTGGAAAAGAGTTGTTTTGATTTAGCAAGTACTTAAGAGTTAATCTATCTACTCGAAAAAAGAATCGTTATATGCTTGTTTCCTTTAGACAGTGCTATCCAACTATTAGTGAGTAGGTAGCACCGTCGTTGGAGTTTGAGGGTCAATTCGAAAAGGGACGTACGGTCACTAAAGCAATGTTAGGACGTCTTAGTAGTAACCCTAAAGTCTTAGATCAATTATCCGAGGCAACAATATCCGAGGCAACCATTCCGAGGCAACTATGATCTTTGGACGAAAGGACGACCACTAAAGCATCCTATACTCAATGACCGTTTACCGAAGGCAACCAAGTGGGAGTGTACCCTAGGAGTGCGCATGTGCGAGTGATTCAATTTTAGATTATTTATCTTTGCACATTTAAGGTTATCTAACCATTTTAAAATTACATACATTCTTGTCATGCATCCCTAATCATACATCTAACAGTTAAATATTTGCAGAATTTAATGTGCGGAAATTAAACTACGCTATTACAAGGCTTCGGGTATTTACATAGCCAAAAACAAACCCTTTGAAAATAAAGCGATAAATGTAAATAAACGTCCTAATTTAAACTATTACAAACTGTAGGCAGTTACATCAATATGATCAATAATAAAAATAAAGCGCGCGAGAAAAATAAAGAACGAATGCGAATTAGGGTTTTGACCCTTCTATCCTAATTAAAAGAAAATATTTTTTTGTTTTTTTTAATATTTTTTTTAAGAAAAAGGATTAGGTTTTAAAAATTAATGTACAAATAATTAGTTAATTAAATTAATTAATAAAAATAATTACATGACCTATTTTTTGGTTTTTTTGATTATTTTAGGAAAAATAAAATGCAATTAAATTTGTAGTAAAACCTATTTGTTCTAATTAATTTTAATTATTTACAAAAAAAGAAATTAAAGTTATCTAAATTAACAAACCTAATTAAATTAATTAATTTTTTAATAAAAATAAAATCTAGACCTAATTTATGAAAAGTAATATTTTTGTGATTTTTTGATAAAAAGAAAATAATTTGATTGGTTAGTAAATAAATAAATAAAATAATTAAATGAAATAAGAAAAAGAATAGGAAATGGGCCTGAAATAGTAACTTGGGGAGGTGTGGATATCAGATTTTGGACCCAAGAGATGGTGATCCATGATGACTTTGTAATCCCATGCCATGCGTTGACTCTGGTCTATTGTACTCCTCCAGTGGTGGCCTCTAGATTTGGCCATCTGGCCATCTGGCAGGCTGAATGATGAGGACACATGATGGTCCTTAGGCTTGCAAACGCGCTGGATTATCTGAAAGAAAATAAGAAAAATAACAAACGTTGGAGGCAGGGGTCGAACCCCTGACCTCAAGCACTCCAACACCTTAATGCTTGCCTGGCTACCACTGCACCATTTGTTTTTGTTGTATGTAACATAAACAAGAAATAATATAAAATAAACAAGCGAAATACACAGATATTAGCGCGAATTTTTAAATGAGCGAATGATGGCTGGCCACGTATTCGTTTCCCTCCATGCACCATTGGTAAAAGTTGGGACACTCTTACCTACAAACATATGTCCGTAGCTATAGGCCTGTACATTCTCAAAACTCAACACAAGCACGTTAAATAAGAATGAAGGCCATGGATAGCTTCGTCTAGTCTCGCTGATCACATTGGTGGCCTTTTCATGGCCTAATTTTGCCTGGATTCAAAAACCCCAAAGCGAGCTATGAAACCCTAACAATGGTACTGTGATCGGTGGGAATGAGAACTGACTGTTTTGGATATGCTGGTTCACGTTTGCGTTTGTTTTTGCAAAATGTCGCGGTAAGCAAGAGTCGCCACCGTCTTTTATTTTATCCAACAAGGAAAGGACAAAAGCACAGAAAAATTCCTTTTTGAGATATTTCTCGGGTTCGGGAGGTAGATTATAGAAAGGGAAGGTGTTAGCACCCTTTCTATCCGTGGTTATGCACGGGCTCTTAGGTACTTGCTCATTGTGTTTTCAAAAGTTTGCTTTTCTTTGTGTTTGTGGGTTTGAAAAGAGTTTTTGTTTGAAAGAAAGTGTAGGTGCGAAAAGTTTTGTTTTGTTTTAAAAAGAGCAAGTACTTAAGGACCATCTACCTACTCAAAAAGGAATCAAACTGTACAAATGTCCTTTAGACAGTGCTATCCCACTATTGAGGAGTAGGTGGCAACGTCGTTGGAGTTTTCGGGCCAATTCGATTAAGGGACGTGTGGTCACTAAAGCAATGTTAGGACGCCTTAGTGGTAACCCTAATGTCTTAGATCATTTTTCCGAGGCAACCGTTTCGAGGCAACTATGATCTTTGGACAAGAGGGCGACCTCTAAAACTTCCTATACTCAATGACCACGTTCGAGGCAACCAAGTGAGGCGTACCCTAAGAGTGGCATGTGCAAGTGTGTTATTTCGATTAATTTTATCTGTACATGTCATGGGTGAGCTATTGTTGATTTTAAGTTAAAGATTGATCTTGTCATGCCTTTCCTAGTTATCAAACATCTAACAGTTTATAGTTGCGGAAATTAAATTGCGGGAAATTAAATCTAAACTATTACAAGGCGTCGGGTATTTACATCGCCAAAAGCAAACCATTTAATTTAAATTGCGGAAAATAAAAATAAAGGGATAAATTAAAGTCCTATTAAAACTATTACATGCCGGGAAACAATTACAATATTGGATCAAATGATACGTGTGCAAGAAATTAAATCGGCGCATTTGTAGGGTTTTGACCCTTATTGAAAGCAAACATGTTTTTGTTATTTTGAATTTAAAGAAAAACTATGTTACTTAATTAATTAAAAATATATTTTTTTGGTTTTTTTATATTTAAGGAAATAAAATAAGAATGATTAAATTTAAAAAAAAAACCTAATTCTACATTGATTTTGATTTATTGCAAAAATATTAATGTTAAACCTATTTAAAACTAAATAAATTAATTAATGTTTATTTACAAAAATAAATAATGAAATTAATAATAAAAATAATATTTTTTATGTTTTCTGATTTTTCTTAAGAAAAATATTAATTATTTGGTTAGTAATTAATTAAGAATAAAAATAAAACAAGTAAATAAATAAAATATTAAAAGAAAAGAAATAACCAAAAGGGGGGTGCTGGGCCCAATTTGAGTGTGAAAATAGCATTTCTGAGGCCCAATATGTCCAAGCCTTGTTTGACTTTCAGGGTCTCATGCGCGCCTGTGGACTAGAGTGTATGGTGAGCTTGCAGTTTTGACCAATGGATCTGATCTGAAGCCACTTGGCAAGTATCTGGACAAGGGCATATGGTGAGCCTTGCTTTGAACGCTGCATGGAATTGCCTGAAAATAAAATGCAACAAAGTTTTGGGGGACCTGGGATTCGAACCCAGGTCCCATTGCTCAATGGCCAGCGTGCTTACCAATCCAACCAACCTGCTTCTTTGTTATTAGAACACAAAACAAATATTATATAGGAAACCTCAATTATTATGCTGGAAAATAAAAAAACGTGCGATTTGTTTGAACGAGCCAATGGGAAGAGGACGCATAGTCGTCTTCTTCACAAATCTCTGGTCTTATTACCTGCGGATTTTTATCCGCAGGAAGATTCGTGGGATGCTTCAAAAATTCATCCTAGGCCATGTAAACGCAAGCTAAGAACACCAACGTGTTCGTCTCTCCTCCCTGAGCATCTCTGTACCATTTATTTGTCTTGATTTTTCCTGTATAAAAAATGCCTAAAAACAAGAACAAGAACCCTAGCTTCGGATCTAAGGTTATAGGCCATGAAAACGAAATTGAATAATACAGACATGTTGGAAATTTGATGCTAAGCACGATTGTACAAAAAAAATGGAAAGAAGATGCAAGAACATGGATTCACGATTCCATGTTTAGAGCTATGTTCGTGGACACTTACAGCGAGTTTGGGGCTGCTTCAAGGCTTGATTTTGATCCCTTTGGCTTTAATGAATTCCAGGTAAGAAGGCTATGTGGAGATTTTGGACTGAATCGTGCTCTAATATTGATTTCAGATTCAAAGTTTTCAAGCTTTTTCTCAAGTTTTGTCTGGCCGTTTCTGCAGTGCTTTGCTCGTGTTCTTGATGTGTACAGCTTGTGTATGTATATTGGAAGCAATTAGGTTAAAAACTTGGGCTTGAATCCATGGGAATTGAAGAATTGAGATATGATTTGATCTTCCATTATCAAGTTTCCAAAAATGCCTCAAATCAAATATTTTATGCACAACAATGCTTGATACGAATTTCATTATGTGAATCATGATAATTGAAAGCTGTAATGATCACAAAGACCTCATTCCATCAATTTTTAGATTTTATTTGAATTAATATTTATTTAAAATGAATTAAATCAACAAAAATTAAATAAAATAGAGAAATAAATGATTGGTCATGAAATTGAAGATAGGACACGTGTGTGGTGTGACAAGACCAAATCAAGTGGAAAAAAGTGGGCCCTTTTGTCAAAAATTGGAGTTTTGAGGATAGTTGACTTTTGACACTTTTGGAAAAATGCCCAACTTCAACAATGCATAACTTCTTCAATTTTGAACTTTTGGAAGTGTTATTGGACTTTTTAGAAATCTTGAGATGTCCTCTAATCAAGCGTTTTGGTCTCATCTCATTTTTATATTCCATTCTCAAGTTATAAGCTTTGGAAAAAATTGTGTTTTTGTTGACTTTCAAAAATGACCTATAATGTCCAAATTTGTAACTTCTTGTGAGTGCATTTCTTGATCTTGGGGTGTGAAGATGGATTGTAGGAAATTGCATCCTCTTCAAAATGAGCTTTGGATGGGTCATTTCTCATAAAGTATGAGAACTTTATGCTTGGTCAAAGTTGAGTTGACTTTTCCTACAAAATCCTAATTTAGCAACTTTTGAATCTTGATGAATCTTGAGCAATCCTTGATGAATCATGATCAAACCTTGATCAAATGATGAATTATCCTTCAAAATGATAATTTTGGCAAAAAATCTTGAGGTTTGACTGTATTTAAGTCACAGTTGAGTTTTGCCCTAACACAGTCGATTTTTGGACTTCTTGAGCAATTGACTGACCAAACTTTCTCTGCAAGGCTTGAAATTTGACATGGATGAACTTTAGAACATGTTAGGAAATTGGGGAGCATTTGAGACCATTTGGATATGAGGACCTTGATGCAACACAAAACCCTAATTTTGAATTGACTGCCTTAAGAGGTGATTTGACTGTCCAACTCTTGAGCCATCTTGAAAAAATTGGAGATGATTCTTGACATGTCTTGAGAAATATGGGAGGGAAAATTTTGGGGTAAAACAGTTGCCCATGTTCAATCTTCTTAAACCTGAGGATATAGATTGGCGTTCGGGCCTTTCGTGATCCGAAGGTGGAAGATGATTGAACACTAGAGTGCCCAGAAATTTGCACTCGCATGAAGTAGTATTTGTCTTGTGATGCCGGGAATGGGCTTACAGATGCCATTTGGAGATTGATGATGGGAGATGGGCTTAAAGATGCCATCAGAAGGAGTGTCGATCGCGTAAGAGATTCCTTAGCGAGAGCTTGTATACCTGTTTTTGAGGGAGATTCCGCTGGGGAATGCTGTTCTTTGTCTTAGGAGAAATAGAACTTTAGGAGCTTCGGTCGTCCGTTATTCTACTGGGGAATCATCTCTGTCGAATTTTAGGAGCTTCGGTTGTCCGTTATTCTACTGAGGAATCATCTCTGTTGAAGAGGTGAGAGTGAACTACTATCTGGTCGCAAACCAGGCTTCATAGTGATAAGACCGACTGCTATCTGGTCGTAATCCAGGCTTTACAGTGACTTACTGGGGAGATGAGATTAAACTTTCTATCCGGTCGTAATCCAGGCTTTGCAATACCTCACTTATTATCTGGTCGAAATCCAGGCTTCAGAACAAATCAAATGGTTATCCGGTTGCATCCGATCTTCAACTTGAATTTTTGGGTTTACTAGTATCCGGCCGACTCCAGGCTTCTTAGTAACTGTCCATGTAAATTTCTACTTGGTCAGAATCCAAGCTTCACAGTGTCTTGCACCGCTATCTGGTCGTAATCCAGGCTTCACGATGTGTTATACCATTATCTGGTCAAATCCAGGCTTTATGGTGTCACGTACTGCTATCTGGTCGAATCCAATCTTCACAATACCTTACTTCTTATCTGGTTGAAATCCAGGCTTCAGAACAAATCAAGTGGTTATCCGGTCGCATTCGGGCTTCCCTTTGACTGTTGGGTTTACTAGTATCCGGTCGAATCCGGGCTTCATAGTAACTGGCTGGGTAAACTGTTATTTGGTCTTAATCCAAGCTTCACAGTGTCCCTTAATGCTATCTGGTCGTAATCCAGGCTTCACCCTGTATCATACCACTATCTGGTCGAAATCCAGGGTTCGTAGTACTCTTGGTTTCTATCTGGTCGTAATCCAGTCTTCACAACATCTTCTACCATTATCTGGTCGTAATCCAGGCTTCATGGTCTTGTATTGCTTTCTGGTTGTAATCCAGGCTTCACAATAACTTGCTGAGCTGTTATCTGGTCGTGATCCGGGCTTCACGACTTGTGTTTATGATATACCACTATCTGGTCGAATCTAGGCTTCATGGTTCTTACTGAGCTACTATCCGGTCGTAATCCGGGCTTCATGACTCACTGGGGAATAAACTATTATCCGGTCGTCCTCCGTGCTTCATAGCTTACTTTTGAGAGATATCACCATCTGGTCGTAATCCAGGCTTCGCGGTAGTCTGATATTGTTATTCGGTCATAATCCGGGCTTCACAATATGCTGTAGAAATCAAGATACTATCCTGGTCGTATTCGGGCTTCATAAATTGAATTTTGATTGTATCTTTCCTGAAAGGTAAAGGTTAGCTGTATGTAATGCATGATATGTATCAGGCAATGATGTTCTTAATATAAATGAGATTGTATGGTATGATGCGTATATGCATGTATCATGATGTATGGACATGTAATGTCCTAGTTGGGGAAATAAATCCTGGAGCTGCTGGAGAATAAAGTGAATGCTTCGCTTCCGCCAGGGATGGTGAACGGAGATGATTGTGAGGATAAACCTGCAGGAGAAAAGAACTCCGTTGGGGAATAAATTGATGAAGAGATTACTCTGAGGGGAATTACTCTGTGGGGAAGAGATGTTCTACTGAAGATTTTAACGATAAACTCTGCTAGAGATTTCGCTGATGAACTCCGCTGAGGATGGATTACTGTTGCTGGTGACACTGGATCTGTTGAGGATTGAACTCCTGCTCGGGTAAAGGAAAGAACTTTGATGGGGATGATCTTATGCTTGCTGGGGAATGTCTTTATACTCCGTTGAGGAATGTTAAGACCTTTTGGGAATACCAAACCTTTTTAGAGCTTGATGGTGGATTAACTCCGCTTGAGGAGAGTATTGCTGATTCGTTCATAGCTGCAAGCCTCAGCTGGGAGAGCTACCATTACTGCCTTACCCTGCGGGGAATGAAGGTATCTTAGCCATATTCTTCAGCTGGATGTACCTTGGTACCTGGTGGATGAGACAACTACACAGCTTGGACATTTCTTATGCCCCTGTTTCTGATATTACCAATAATTCATCTTTCGTTTCGCACGTAAATATTTATGATCAGCAATTAATATCAAATGCATATATCAAAAATGAACATTGGACGTTCTTTGCAAAACAAAACAAATAAAGGAAAAACAACTTGAAATTTCTGAGAATGAATTTGTATTGATTTTGAAGTTTGGCCTGAAAATAGGCGTTTTTGTACAAGAGGCTGACGTCCTAGTAAGAGAACGCCGTCGAACGAATAGAATTTATACAATTTGTGAAAAGGAAACAAAACAGCTATGTGAATAATCCCACTGGGTTCCAACTCTGCTATTGCCTTTATATCTTCAAGCATCTCATCACTTTGCTGCTTAGTTGAAGATGAATCTGATTGATTAGTGTCGTCCGAGCTTGATAGTCGATACCGAAGTTTGGATGTGAGGTGATCCAATGAGACATAGTGTTATGCTTGGATCCCTAATTTTTGCCTGGACTTCCCTTTCGGGTTTTCAGTCCATTGGGATACCCATTTTTGCCCAAGCCGCCTTTTCAGGTTTTCGACTTGCCGGGTGTACGGATTTTTTTAATTTTCATCCCTTATTTTTGCCCGAACCCTTTTGGTTCGCCGGGAAGCCCTTATTTTTTCCTAGGCCAGTCAACCTAGAGGGTCTTTGATTATGCGTAGTATCTTTTCACTATGTCCGCATTGACGGGACGAGGAAGGTCGTCATCTTCCATGGTGGTTAGAATCATTGCTCCTCCTGAGAAAATGTTCTTAACCATAAATGGTCCTTCGTAAGTAGGGGTCCATTTTCCCCTGGGATCACCTTGAGGTAAGATAATGCGCTTGATTACCAGGTCCCCAACTTGATACTCTTGTCGTCTAACTTTCTTGTTAAATGTCTTGATCATCCGTTTTTGGTATGTCTGACCATGACAAATATCAGTAAGTCTTTTTTCGTTAATTAGATTTAGCTGATCAAGCCGGGTCTGAATCTAGTCATCTTCGCTTAAACCTGCATCCTTCATGATCCGAAGAGAGGGTATCTGAACTTCAATAGGCAAGACTGCCTCCATGCCATAAACCAAGGAATAGGGTGTTGCCCCTGTTGACGTCCGTGTTGAGGTGCGGTACCCATGAAGAGAAAATGGTAACATCTCATGCCAATCTTTATATGTCACTATCATCTTCTGCACAATCTTCTTAATGTTCTTATTTGCTGCTTTGACAACCCCATTCATCTTCGGCCGGTAGGGAGAAGAGTTATGATGATGTATCTTGAATTTCTCGCAGAGCTCGGTGTTCATCTTGTTGTTGAGATTGGTACTATTGTCCGTAGTGATCCTCTCTGGTACACCGTATCGACAGACCAGATTGTGCCGAATGAACCGTGCCACGATGTTCTTGGTTACGGTAGAAAAGGAAGCTGCTTCAACCCACTTCGTAAAGTAATCAATCGCTACCAGGATGAAACGATGCCCGTTGGATGCCGTAGGTCTGATCTCGCCGATCATATCAATGCCCCATATTGTAAAAGGCCAAGGCGCTGTCAAGACATTCAGAGGAACTGGAGGTATGTGCACCTTATCAGCATAGACCTGGCACTTGTGACATGTCTGAGAATGCTGATAACAGTTGGCTTCCATTGTGGACCAGTAATATCCTGCCCGGAGGATTTTCTTTGCCATGGTATGTCCACTAAAATGAGTTCCGAAAGTACCTTCATGCAGCTCTTCCATGATCTTTTCTGCTTCAATCTTATCCATACAACGTAGCAAGGTTGAATCATGGTTACGCTTTTAAAGAATGTCATTGCTGATGAAGAACTTCACCGCGAACCTCCTCAGAAACTTCTTATCATTAACAGATGCACCCTCGGGGTATTCTTGAGTTTCAAGGTACCTTTTCACCTCATGATACCAGGGCTTTCCTGTTACTTCTTCAGTCTCAAGATCACAACAATGTGCAGGTTCGTCCAATCTTTCAATAATGATCTGGGGAGCCTCGTTGTCCCAATTGAACTTTGAACATAGAAGACATCGTAGCTAGCGCGTCCACCAACTGATTCTCCTCTCTAGGGAAGTGTTCAAAGGTTATCTCCTCGAAATGGGGAAGCAATGTCAACACATACTCCTTATAAGGGATAAGATTCGGGTGTTTCGTATCCCACTCGCCTTTGATCTGACTGATCACGAGAGCGGAATCTCCGAAGACACTTAGAAACTTAATCCTTAAGTCAATTGCAGCTCGAAGACCCATGATGCACACTTCATACTCCGCCATGTTGTTGGTGCAATTGAAACATAGTCGAGCGGTAAACGGAGTATGAGAGCCTTTAGGAAATATGATCACGGCGCCAATGCCATTACCCAAAGCATTCGAAGTTCCATCAAAGTACATAGACCATCGGGATCCTTCCTCAGGTCCTTCATCCGGTCCAGGTGTCTCACAATCAGTTATCAACATGATATTCTCGTTCGGGAATTCAAAGTTCATAGACTGGTAATCATCCACTGCCCGGTGTGCCAAATGGTCTGCCAATACACTTCCCTTGATTGCTTTTTGAGTTGTGTACTGGATGTCATACTCAGTCAAGATCATCTGCCATCTTGTTATTCTTCCGGACAAGGCAGGCTTTTCGAAGATATACTTGATTGGATCCATCTTTGAAATCAACAGAGTAGTGTGAGTCAGCATATATTGTCTCAGCCGGCGAGCAGCCCATGCCAAAGCGCAGCAAGTTTTCTCAAGCAGTGAGTATCAGGTCTCACAGTCGGTAAACTTTTTGCTAAGGTAATAAATAGCATGCTCTTTTCGGCCAGACTCGTCATGCTGCCCCAGCACACACCCCATTGAGTTTGTCAAGTACTGTCAAGTTTAAGATCAGAGGTCTCCCTTCAACTGGTGGCATTAGGATGGGTGTCTCTTGGAGATACTCTTTGATCCTTTCGAAAGCGGCCTGACATTCATCATTCCAACGTACCACTTGATCTTTCTTCAGTAGCTTGAAGGTTGGCTCACAAGTAGCAGTTAGGTGTGAGATGAATCGGGAATTGTAGTTCAGTCGTCCTAGAAAGCCTCTGACCTCTTTCTCTGTCTTGGGAGCTGGCATCTCTTGTATGGCTTTCACTTTTGCCGGATCCACTTGAATGCCTTTGTCGCTCACGATGAAACCTAGTAGCTTACCAGATCTCACCCCGAAGGTGCACTTATTCGGGTTCAACCTTAACTTGTACAGCTTGAACCTGTCAAACAGCTTTTGGAGATGGTCAAGGTGTTCTTCCTCGGTCTGGGACCTTGCAATCATATCGTCGACGTATACTTCAATCTCATGATGGATCATGTCATGAAACAAAGCACCCATGGCACGCTGATATGTTGCCCCAACATTCTTTAGTCCAAAAGGCATGACCTTGTAGCAAAAGGTACCCCACTGAGTAACAAAGGTGGTCTTATCCATGTCTTCGGGAGCCATTTTAATCTGGTTATAACCGGAGAAACCATCCATGAAGGAGAATACCTTATGCTGGGCAGTATTGTCAACCAGAACGTCGATGTGAGGTAGAGGGAAGTCATCCTTAGGGCTCGCCCTGTTCAAATCCCTGTAGTCAACACACATTCATACCTTACCATATTTCTTCGGCACAGGAACCACATTGGCGACCCACTGAGGGTAAGAAGTCACTGCTAGAAAACCGGCGTCAAATTGTTTTATAACTTCATCCTTGATTTTCTCAGACATCTCTGGGCGCATACAGCAAACCTTCTGTTTCATTGGAGGACAGTCTTCCTTGGTAGGCAGGCGATGAACCACAATATCGGTATCCAAACCAGGAATATCTTTGTAAGACCAAGCAAAGATCTCAACGTAGTCATGTAGCATCTGAATCAACCGTTGTTTCACATTAGGCTCCAGATTGGCACCAATCTTGACTTCCTTCTTGTCTGCCTCAGTACCCAGATTCACTGTTTCCACTGGCTCTTCATGTGGCTGGATGGCCCTCTCTTCCTGGAGTAGAAGTCTTGCAAGTTCACCAGGCACTTCGCAATCATCTTCACCTTCGTCTTCGGCTAAGTTGATCAGATTTTCGAAGTCATAACTGGCAGTAGCAGAGTCGTTACCAGTGAGATCCAGAGTGGATGTGGACCTATATATGAGTGTGTGTAAAATAGCTGTTTTGCAATATATAATAAAGAAAGAGAAGGAGCGCAAGATTTGAAATGCAAGAACGTCCAATGCTTTTATTAATGATATATGAAAATGACACACAAAAGCCCTCACAAATGAAACCACGATGCCCCGGGTAAGACATCGGGCCATAAAGTTTGAAACATTGTCTATTACAAATTCAAAAAAAAAGTTTCATTACTGGGTGATAACTGAAACGGGCATAGAATCCTTCGCTGTCCAGTTGCTTAATCCACCGTTGGTCGTAGGTTAGATCCAACTGTCGATATCAAACTCTTCATCATCATCATCATCCCTGATAGCATTTACCCCTGCCTCTTGTTTAGGCTTCTCTGGTGCCCCGAACTCGATCTCTTTCGCATCAATCAAGTCTTGGACCTTGTTCTTTAAAGCCCAACAATCATCCGTATTATGCCCCGGGCTATCAGAGTGATAAGCACATCGGGCGTTAGGGTTATACTTTGGTGACATTGTATTTGAATTCTTTGGGGCTTCCCTTAGAGTCACCAGATTAGTCTTTAGCAACTGTGGCAGAATCTGAGATAAGGTCATGCTGAGACGAGTGAATTGCCTCTTAGGTCTCTCGTCCTTTTGTTGATTGTTATACTGAGGAGCACCAGCCGGTTTTGAAATAACAACCGCATTGACAACTTGGCGGTGTTCAGGTCTATTCTGTCTTCTTGCACTGTAGACATCACTAGACTCTTTCTTAAACAGCTTCTTCTCGGTGCTCGATGAGGCACCCTTCTGTATCTTCCCAGCCTTAATACCAGCCTCAATTCTCTCACTAGTCAAAATAAGATATGTAAACCCAGATGAAGAGCTTCCAATCAAGTGGTTGAAAAATGGACCATACAGGGTCCCCAGGAACATATCAACAAGCTCCCGATCAGCCAAAGGTGGTTACACCCTACCGGCGAGGTCCCTCCACTTCTGGGCATAATCTTTAAATCCCTCACCCGTTCCCATTGACATACCCTGGAGTTGGGTACGCGTAGGAGCGAGGTCGGAGTTGTACTGATATTGCCTGTAGAATGCAGTAGCCAAATCTTCCCAACTGCGGATACTGGCTCCGTACAACTGATAGAACCACTCAAGCTGAGTCCCTGAGAGACTGTCTTGAAAGAAATGGATCCATAAGTTCTTATCAGCAGTGTAAGGCTGGATCTTCCTCACATATGACCGGAGGTGCAACTTCGGACAGGAAACTCCGTCATACTTGGCAAAGGCTGGTGCCTTGAATTTATGGGGAATCACCACCCCAGATGATAGACCTAGATCTCTGAAGTCCAGATCGGGCACCTTCTGAATTTCCATAGCGCTCAAACGGTCTTCCAGTTGTTTGTACTTATCCTTAGCAGGAGGATACTGTTCTTCATCGTAGTCTGTCTCGTTGTCGGAGACCACAGGGCTAGGAACCCTCCTTTCTTGTGGACTATCTTTCCCTCCAGATGAGGTGGTTAGATCAACTTCATTCTGCAGCCTATTCCCAAACTTGTGTCCTGTGTTGAACAAGACTGTCCTCTTCTTCTTCTTCTTTTTCTCCTTCAGAATCAAGGTCTTCAGGTCTTGCTAACCCTTAGCTAGGCTCATGAACAACTCTTGAAATTGGGCATTCTGGGCCTGGAGGGCCTTGATAGCTTGCTCGGTTGAAGGTTTGGTAGACATGATGATTGCTGAAATAAACAGCGAAGAAGATAAGAGACCTGTAAAGGGTACCTGTTTATGAAGTGCATGGGATGAAATGCGTATAATTTATGATTTCAAAGACAATCGGGATTCAAATTTGTAAACAAGAAAGGAAACACACTTTATTAGATTTAAACTTCAAAATTTAAATTGTTCAACAAATTGCCCTTAAGGCGTTACAAAAAATGGAAATACTGAAAAGTAAAATAAAAACTGGAAAAGAAATCATCAAAGGTCCATCAATGCTCCCATGGTCTCTTCTTATCAGTGCAGACATAGTCGTTGAGAATCCGCTCGTTCTCTAACTGCCTAGTCAACCTCTGGATCTTCTGCTCCTGCTCGTCGAACTTCTCCCGATAAGAATCCCGTTCTTCCCGCAGTTGCATCCAAGATCTCTTCAGTGCCCCAATGTCAGTGGGCATATAAGGATGGAGAATGGTTGGAAGAACCCCTTCTTCATTAGCAACTTCAAGAGTGACAGGCCGGACGTCTTCATATGGCATACCTAAATTCTGGGCACGGATGCGGACCCATCTGAGATATGGCTCCATTGGCAGAGAAGTCTTTGGGCCCAGCTCATGTGGATCAGATTAGTGAACTCTGTCCCAAGCCCTTATGAATCTACGATGTTGCTCATCACTATCCCCTTGAAAATCAAAGATGATATGAGGCATTAGCATCTCGTGAGGTCCTTCTCTTCTGGCTCTTCCAAATTGACGGAGAGCTAAGCATGGGTTGTAAGAAATTCCTCCATGGGTTCCTAGCAGGGGAACATTGGGATACTCTCCACAGCGATCAATGATAGTCACCTCATCCATACCTTTGAGAGTCTAGATAATGTCATTATGAGAAAGAGACATCACCCTATAAGCCCGGCCCATTCCTTCTTTATTCTTTAGCACTGACTTGGGGAGGTGCGAAATAAACCACCTCAATAATAAAGGAGCACAGCACATCAGGGTTCCCCGTTTTCGGGTAGTACGAGCATAGAGCTGATGAAGAATGTCACCCAAGAGAGTGGGTACAGAGTTCTGAGAGATGAAGATCTTTATGGCATTCACATCAACAAAAGTGTCAGGATTCGGAAACAGTACCAAGCCATAAATCAAAAGAGCTAGAATATCCTCGAACGCTTTAAAGTCTAGGCTATCCCAGAAGTAGTTAGCCTTGCCAACCAAGAAATTAGTCAGAAATCCTTTAGCTCCACTTCTAGTCTCCCAATTAGCCATTACCTCTTCTTTGGTCAAATGGAGGGCTGCAGAAATTTCTTCAGGCCTAAGAGTCTTCTCCCAACCAGTAAACGGAGTCTGCTTCATAACAGAGATACCGAGCAGCTCAGAGAACTCTTCTAGGGTAGGAACCAGCTGGAAATCCTGGAAAGTAAAACAATGGTGCAGCGGATCATAAAACTGGACCAGGACACTCATCATATGTTCGTCCAATTTGGAGGTGACCAAACTGAGAATAGAACCATGCCTCCTGATGAAGGAAGTAGTGTCAGGCATCTTGGCAACCAATTCTTTAATCAAGGTAGGGACTTGGACAAAGTTGATCCGGATAGTATTCTTACGCATGGGCATCATAATGACCTACAAAACAGAGCAAATATGAAACCCTCCTGTCTTTGAAATAGGTTAGTCCTTATGCTAGATGTATGCAATGTTATGATGTTGTCATGATAGTAAGCACACCACAAGTATCCACAAAAAGCAAACATGGTAAAGGCACACAAGTCACACTGAGAGCCCTTAGATTTCAGGCTGGCATGGAGCTTAGGTACTACCCTCTTTCAGCTGAGTTGGTTTAAACCTGTCCTAGAAATAGTAATCGGGTTCTAGAGGATCTCAATATCACTAACTACCCTCAATCGGTCATAATTCCAGTTTAGCAACCTTTTCTTGCGGCCGAAATCATCGCGAGAGTTTAGTCTCAATGAGTGTAGCATACTGCTACTGTTCTATGGCCAAGTTGGTCAATTTAAGGTTCTAAGGCCAGTTGGTGCTTAATGACCCCTTAGAAGACCCATATTCTCCTTGTTCCAACATAAAGGATATCGGTACAGACTAAAGTGCCACAACAACGTAGCTACTGCTTCAACCGTGTCGGTCTACGCCGGACAGTTCCCTCACAGTTTATTGCTACTTACCTAAAAGGGTACCCCCAGATCCGGGTTAGGATCTATAGAACTCCGATACAAGCCCACAAAATTAAAGCATACAAAGCATACAATTGAAAACATAATGATCTAATCCTAAGGTACACCTCACTTATAATTTACTCCCCAGCAGAGTCGCCAGTTCTATGATCGGTGGGAATGAGAACTGACTGTTTTGGATATGCTGGTTCGCATTTGCGTTTGTTTTCGCAAAATGTCGCGGTAAGCAAGAGTCGCCACCGTCTTTTATTTTATCCAACAAGGAAAGGACAAAAGCACAGAAAAATTCCTTTTTGAGATGTTTCTCGGGTTCGGGAGGTAGATTATAGAAAGGGAAGGTGTTAGCACCCTTTCTATCCGTGGTTATCCATGGGCTCTTAGGTACTTGCTCATTGTGTTTTCAAAAGTTTGCTTTTCTTTGTGTTTGTGGGTTTGAAAAGAGTTTTTGTTTGAAAGAAAGTGTAGGTGCGAAAAGTTTTGTTTTGTTTTAAAAGGAGCGAGTACTTAAGGACCATCTACATACTCAAAAAGGAATTAAACTGTACAAATGTCCTTTAGACAGTGCTATCCCACTATTGAGGAGTAGGTAGCACTATCGTTGGAGTTTTCGGGTCAATTCAATTAAGGGACGTGTGGTCACTAAAGCAATGTTAGGACGCCTTAGTGGTAACCCTAATGTCTTAGATCATTTTTCCGAGGCAACCGTTTCGAGGCAACTATGATCTTTGGACAAGAGGGCGACCTCTAAAACTTCCTATACTCAATGACCACGTTCGAGGCAACCAAGTGAGGTGTACCCTAAGAGTGACATGTGCAAGTGTGTTATTTCGATTAATTTTATCTGTACATGTCATGGGTGAGCTATTGTTGATTTTAAGTTAAAGATTGATCTTGTCATGCCTTGCCTAGTTATCAAACATCTAACAGTTTATAGTTGTGGAAATTAAATTGCGGGAAATTAAATCTAAACTATTACAAGGCGTCGGGTATTTACATCGCCAAAAGCAAACCCTTTAATTTAAATTGCGGAAAATAAAAATAAAGCGATAAATTAAAGTCCTATTAAAACTATTACATGCGAGGAAACAGTTACAATATTGGATCAAATGATACGCGTGCAAGAAATTAAATCGGCGCATTTGTAGGGTTTTGACCCTTATTGAAAGCAAACATGTTTTTGTTATTTTGAATTTAAAGAAAAACTATGTTACTTAATTAATTAAAAATATATTTTTTGGGTTTTTTTAATATTTAAGGAAATAAAATAAGAATGATTAAATTTTTAAAAAAAACCTAATTCTACATTGATTTTGATTTATTGCAAAAATATTAATGTTAAACCTATTTAAAACTAAATAAATTAATTAATGTTTATTTACAAAAATAAATAATGAAATTAATAATAAAAATAATATTTTTTATGTTTTCTGATTTTTATTAAGAAAAATATTAATTATTTGGTTAGTCATTAATTAAGAATAAAAATAAAACAAGTAAATAAATAAAATATTAAAAGAAAAGAAATAACCAAAAGGGGGGTGTTGGGCCCAATTTGAGTGTGAAAATAGCATTTCTGAGGCCCAATATGTCCAAGCCTTGTTTGACTTTCAGGGTCTCATGCGTGCCTGTGGACTAGAGTGTATGGTGAGCTTGCAGTTTTGACCAATGGATTTGATCTGAAGCCACTTGGCAAGTATCTGGACAAGGGCATATGATGAGCCTTGCTTTGAGTGCTGCATGGAATTGCTTGAAAATAAAATGCAACAAAGTTTTCGGGGACCTGGGATTCGAACCCAGGTCCCATTGCTCAATGGACAACGCGCTTACCAATCCAACCAACCTGCTTCTTTGTTATTAGAACACACCGAAAATATTATATAGGAAAACTCAATTATTATGTTGGAAAATAAAAAAACACGCGATTTGTTTGAAAGAGCCAATGGGAAGAGGACGCGTAGTCGTCTTCTTCACAAATCTCTGGTCTTATTACCTGCGGATTTTTATCCGCAGGAAGATTCGTGGGATGCTTCAAAAATTCATCCTAGGCCATGTAAACGCAAGCTAAGAACACCAACGTGTTCGTCTCTCCTCCCTGAGCATCTCTGTACCATTTATTTGTCTTGATTTTGCCTGTATAAAAAATGCCTAAAAAACAAGAACAAGAACCGTAGCTTCAGATCTAAGGTTATAGGCCATGAAAACGAAATTGAATAATGCAGACATGTTAGAAATTTGATGTTAAGCACGATTGTACAAAAAAAATGGCAAAAAGATGCAAGAACATGGATTCACGATTCCATGTTCAGAGCTATGTTCGTGGACACTTACAGCGAGTTTGGGGCTGCTTCAAGGCTTGATTTTGATCCCTTTGGCTTCAATGAATGCCAGGCAAGAAGGCTATGTGGAGATTTTGGACTGAATCGTGCTCTAATATTGATTTCAGATTCAAAGTTTTCAAGCTTTTTCTCAAGTTTTGTTTGGCCGTTTCTGCAGTGCTTTGCTCGTGTTCTTGATGTGTACAGCTTGTGTATGTATATTGGAAGCAATTAGGTTAAAAACTTGGGCTTGAATCCATGGGAATTGAAGAATTGAGATATGATTTGATCTTCCATTATCAAGTTTTCAAAAATGCCTCAAATCAAATATTTTGTGCACAACAATGCTTGATACGAATTTCATTATGTGAATCATGATAATTGAAAGTTGTAATGATCACAAATATCTCATTCCATCAATTTTTAGATTTTTATTTGAATTAATATTGATTTAAAATGAATTAAATCAACAAAAATTAAATAAAATAGAGAAATAAATTATTGGTCATGAAATTGAAGATAGGACACGTGTGTGGTGTGACAAGACCAAATAAAGTGGAAAAAAGTGGGCCCTTTTGTCAAAAATTGGAGTTTTGAGGATAGTTGACTTTTGGCACTTTTGGAAAAATGCCCAACTTCAAAAATGCATAACTTCTTCAATTTTGAACTTTTGGAAGTGTTCTTGGACTTTTTATAAATCTTGAGATGTCCTATAATCAACCCTTTTGGTCTGATATCATTTTGATATTCCATGCTTAAGTTATAAGCTTTGGCAAAAAAGGTGTTTTTGTTGACTTTCAAAAATGACCTATAATGTCCAAATTTGTAACTTCTTGTGAGTGCATTTCTTGATCTTGGGGTGTGAATATGGATTGTAGGAAATTGCATCCTCTTCAAAATGAGCTTTGGATGGGTCATTTCTCATAAAGTATGAGAAAGTTATGCTTGGTCAAAGTTGAGTTGACTTTTTCTACAAAACCCTAATTTGGCAACTTTTGAATCTTGATGAATCTTGAGCAATCCTTGATGAATCATGATCAACCCTTGATCAAATGATGAATTATCCTTAAAAATTAGAATGTTGGCAAAAAATCTTGAGGTTTGACTGTATTTAGGTCACAATTGACTTTTGCCTTAGCACAGTCGATTTTTGGACTTCTTGAGCAATTGACTGACCAAACGTTCTCTGCAAGGCTTGAAATTTGACATGGATGAACTTGAGAACATGTTAGGACATTGGGGAGCATTTGATACCATTTGGATATGAGTACCTTGATGCAACACAAAACCCTAATTTTGAATTGACTGCCTTAGGAGGTGATTTGACTGTCCAACTCTTGAGCCATCTTGAACAACTTGGAGATGATTCTTGACATGTATTGAGAAATATGGGAGGTAAAATTTTGGTGTGCAACAGGTACACTCCAGTACAAGCCATATAAATGAAATTAAACAACATAGAAAGCTCGCATATGTTCCATGGATCAACAATACATGATTAATTCATCCTAACAATGCCTAAATCATGTTATTCGAATTCAAGAAATATTGGGTACCGTGACTGACTTACAGTGCAATACAGGGCTCGAAAATGATTGGTTTCAATTGCTTTAGCTTGCTGAGACTCTCAGGAATTGATTAGGATAGGCAAAGAGTCTTGTATTGGCCTCTAAGTGCAAATTCGATTCACCACTTTTTCTTGATTTTTCAAAGTTTGATTCTTGTTCATGCGCCTGCCTCCAACCTAGCTTTTGGTCTGCACGCCCTCTATATGTATCAAGGAGTGAATTAGGTTTGAAAACCTGGCCTCAATCTTCCTCCATCAATGAGTTTGATCTTGATTTTGATTCACCTTAAAATCTTTCCAAAATTGGACTAAACTCAATCTTTTTGTTCACCCTAATGCCTTGCACGAATTTGAATACTTGCTAGCTGTAATTGAAACCTGAAACAAGCACAAAATCTCTTGCTTTCAATATTTTGGATTTTATATGATTTGTTTTGATTTAAATTGAATTAATTCAAATAAAAATCAAAATAAATAATAAAAATAAGATATTGACAAGTGGAAAAGGCTATAGCTCGTGGACTATGTTGCCAACTCAAAACAAGTGAAAAAGATTGGGCCCATTTGGCAAAATTTGAAGTTTTAGGGATAGTTGACTTTTGGCAATTTTGCAAAAAAACCCAACTTCACCAATGCATAACTTCCTCAATTTTGACTCTTTGGAGGTGTTATTAGACTTTTTAGAAATCTTGATATGTCCTCTAATCAAAACTTTTTGTCTCATCTCATTTTGATATTCCATGCTCATGTATGAAGCTTTGACAAAAAAGGTGTTTTTGTTGACTTTCCAAAATGACATATAATGTCCAAATTCATAACTTCTCGTGAGTGCATATTTTGAACTTGGGAGATGAAGATGGATTATAGGGAATTGCATCCTATTTAAAATGAGCTTTGGATGGGTCATTTATCATAAAGTATGAGAAATTTATGCTTGGTCAAAGTTGAGTTGACTTTTCCTACAAAACTCTAATTTAGCAACTTTTGAGTCTTGATGAATTATGAGCAATCCTTGATGAATCATGATCAACACTTGATAAAATGATGAAATATACTTCAAAATGAGGATGTTGACCAAAAATCTTGAAGTTTGACTGTATGTGGGCCACAATTGACTTTTGCCCTAGCATAGTCGATTTTCAGGCCTTCGAGCAATTGACTGAGCAAACTTCCTGTGCAAGGCTTGAAACTTGACATGGATGATCTTGAGAACATATTAGGACATTGGTGAGCATTTGGGATCCATTGGATTCAAGTATCTTGATGCAACATGAAACCCTAATTTGAGGTAGACTGCCTTAGGAGAGAGCTTGTTTGGCCAACTCTTGGACTACCTTGAGCAACTTGGGGATCTTTCTTGAAAAATTTTGAGATATGGGAGGGAAAATTTTGGGGTACAACAGTGTCAAAGAGGGAGATTTCTTAGGTTTTGTGGTCCATAAAAAAGGCATTGAGATAAACCAAAACAAGACCAAAGCTATCTTGCAAGCCAAAGCGCCAACTAACAAAAAGGAATTGCAATCCTTACTTGGGAAGATAAATTTCCTGAGGAGATTTATATCCAACCTCAGTGGAAAAACGCAAGCCTTTTCGCAACTACTTCGAATCAACAAAGGAGGATTTGAGTGGAGGCAAGAACATCAAGAAGCCTTCGACAAAATCAAAGAGTACCTCACCGAACCACCTATTTTGGTACCTCCTTGTCGAAGTAGAAGTATGAGACTGTACATAGCTGCGTCTGATAAAACTTTAGGGAGCATGCTGGCTCAAGAGGACGAGCATGGTGTCGAAAGGACCATATACTACCTCAGTAGAGTTTTAAACGATGCAGAAACCAGATATAACGAGGTTGAAAAACTGTGTTTATGTCTTTATTTTTCATGTACAAAACTTAAGCAATATATAAAGCCAATTGATGTTTATGTTTCGTCTCATTTTGATGTTTTCAAATATATGTTGTCGAAACCCATTTTGCACAGTAGAATTGGAAAATGGGCACTCGCATTAACTGAGTACTCATTAACCTTTATGCCTCTCAAGGCTATGAAAGATGGGTTTAGAGATCGAACCTTGGAAACTGTACTTTGATGGTTCTAGTTATAAAGATGGAACTGGAGTTGGAGTCCTCATTATTTCTCCAAGCAAAATTCCAACAACATTTAAGTACAAGATAGATGGGGATTTCTCTAATAATGAGGCTGAATACGAAGCGTTAATCGTAGGCCTTGAAATCCTGTTGGAATTGGGGGCAACTCAGGTCAAAATAATGGGAGACTCAGAGTTAGTCCTAAAACAAATTACGAAAGAATACAAATGCATAAAGAAAATCTTATCATGTATTTCGTAATATCCAGACGGTTGTTGAAGAACTTCGAGGTAGTTAACATTCGACATATACCCAGATTGGAAAATCAAGTAGCTAATGACTTGGCGCAGATTGCTTCCGGGTATAAAGTTTCGAAAGACAGGCTACAAAAAGCAATCGAAGTTAGAAGGAGAGTAACATCCACTAAGTTATCTCCATTGGATTTAGGGACCACAACATTGGGATGCACTGATCACGAAAATTTTGAAATTTCGTTCATAGACAGTCTAATAGAACAAGATTGGAGAAAGCCTGTAGTGGATTATTTACAAAATCCCACGGCTTCGACAGAACGGAAAATAAAATATAGAGCACTGAGTTATGTGTTGATAGGAAATGAGTTATTCAAGAAAACACCTGAAGGTGTGCTTCTGAAATGCCTAAGTGAAATAGAAGCATACATAGCTCTTTCCACCACACACGCCGAGGCATGTGGAGCACACCAAGTAGGCCAAAAGATGAAATGGTTATTGTTTCAACAAGGATTATATTGGCCCACTATGTTAAAAGATTGTGTTGAGTTTGCAAAAGAATGCCAAGAATGTCAAATACATACAGGTATTCAGCATGTGCCGGAAAGCGAATTTCACTCGATTGTGAAACCTTGGCCTTTTAGAGGATGAGCTTTAGATCTTATTGGAGAAATTCGACCAACATCTTCTAAAAGCCAGAAATATATATTGGTGGGCATTGATTATTTTACTAAGTGGATTGAAGCAATCCCTTTAATCAATGTAGACCAAGAGAATGTCATTGTATTCATTCAAAAGTACATCATATATAGATTTGGAATTCCTGAAACAATAACTACAGACCAAGGGTCAGTCTTTACTGGTCGAAAGATGCAAGACTTTGCTGCGGAAATGAGGTTTAAATTGTTAACATCTACACCTTATTATGCGCAAGATAATGGCCAGGTCGAAGCAGCGAATAAAGTAGTGATCAGCTTAATAAAGAAACACGTGGGAAAGAAACCTAGAAACTGGCACAAGACGCTAGATCAAGTTCTATGGGCATGTCGAACTTGTCTGAAAGAAGCCACGGGAACAACACCATTTCGCCAAACCTATGGTCATGATGCAGTGTTGCCAGTGGAAATCCACCTGCATGCGACAAGGATTCAGATACATCATGATATCCCTTCTGAGGTCTATTGGAATATGATATTAGACGAACTAGTTGACTTAGACGAAGAAAGGTTGAAAGCTCTGGATCTTTTGAGACTGCAGAAGAAGCGAGTTGAGAAATCCTATAATCGCAGAGTGAAACCTAAGACATTTCTGCCTGAGGATCTAGTATGGAAAGTAATTCTTCCGATGGATCGAAAAGATAGAAATTTGGGAAAATGGTCTCCTAAGTGGGAGGGACCTTTCAGGATTATCCAGGCTTTCTCTGGTGGAGTCTATGAGATTGAAGAGTTAAGCGAAGATCAAAGACTTTTGAAGGTGAATGGTAAATACTTGAAAGCGTATAAACCTACGTTTCAAGAGGTATAAATAAGTAATATATAGTCACCGTTGAATAGAGAATGCCAAAATGGAAACTTAAATCTTCATTAAAATAGCCAAAATGGCTTTGAAATCATTACAACAAGTGATTACATAAATGAAAGAAACATGATTCAAAAAGGGAGATTAGCCTTGATCTGAAGATACTTAATTCTTTGTAATTCTAGGCGTCGATCACATAAAGCCTTCGATTGATGAAGGGTCTCGAGCTTAGCATCAAGAGATTGGGCCCAATCAGCGTGTCTTAACCCTTTAGCCAGTTCCTCTTGGCTCTCTAACTCAGTGTTAACAGCGAGGAGTTCCTCCTTCTTTTTATCGTTGGCAGCAATTTTAGCTTCCAACTCTGTAATCTGCACCCTCATTTGAGCAGTGTCTCGATCTATTTCTTTGACCTCTTTTTGTCTAGCCTCCTGGGCCTTTGATAGACCCTTTACCTTAGAAGTTGATTCGGTAGCAGCATGCCAGGAAGTAGCCACTTGACCATTGGTTTCTTCAATCTCACGATTAAGAGTCCTTTGACGGTTATAATCCGCTGATACTTGGTCAATAATGGAGATTAAATCCAAGATAATGCTGGCCACGTCCGGAGAAGCAATGAGGAGATCGACAGCCCTCAGAGTAGTCTTCAGAAAAGAGGGAGCCGTGGGTTCCCCCTCCAAGGTTAACATTAAATCTCTTTTGAAGATTTGTGCCTTAACTTTTTGAAGGGCCTCATCGAGAGGAGTGGTCGAAGTAGATCTTCCAGACACAGTTGAGGCACTATGATCAGAGGAACTTTCTCGACCTTCTAGAATTGAAGTCAAATAGCCTAAAGGATTTTGCTGTTTTAGCAAGGCCAAATCCTCCTTAGTTCTAGATCCTATCGAAGGGACACTTTCGTTGACAGCAATAACCACGTTGGCCACCTGCTCTGGAATTGCCTCAGTGCCTGTAGGATTTTGGTTTCCTTCAGCAGAACCCTCTTCGCCATCATCTTCTGGGATCCCTTCATTCTCCCTCTCTATCACAGTCTCAGCATTAGGGGTCCTTTCCTCTTCAGTTTCTTGCACGTTAACCAACGGAGCCCTAGTCTCTTCATGATTTCCTACAGGACCTTCTTCATTGATTTCCTATATGGTTTCATGCTGAGGTTCGAAAGTTTGATTCACTTCATCAGCTGAACTCATGAAAGAGCCTTTCGCTGAAGAAGTCCTATAAGTAGGCTCTCCTTCACTATTCAATAGGGTAACAGAGCCTTCGACAGGAGTAGGGACTTGGTTGGAGGTGCCAGCAGTGTCCTGGAAAATAAAAGAAGTTTGTTTCTTTCAGAATTCTCATAAAGAAAAAGGGGAGTTCGAGAAGTAAATGATGGTCTGTCGAAGAAAATACCTGGACTGGGATTTCAGCACCGGGACTGAAGTTATCTCTCTCGCTAGGGTTGTTTATCCTGGCAGCTACTTCCTGTTCAGTAGGCTCTTTGATAACTACAGGAGGAGGCCTCGCAGCTGTAGTCTTAATTCTAATTTTGGGACGAGACTCAACGGAAAGAACTGGTTTCTTTAACCTTTGTCTCTTCAGAGGAACAGGAGGAGATTCCTCTTCTTCGTCACTAGAGATTTCGATCTCCTGGACCTTCCGTTTTTTGGGGGTAGTCTTCTTAATACCCAGAAAGACAAGTCAAAGAAATCAGTACCCATGTCGGACAATCATAGGAAATAAGGGTATGGAAGAAAGTGAATACCTTGGGAGAGGGGTTGACAGAAGAATCTCCCCCTTTTGTGCTTTCAGCAGCCTTCTGCGAAGTGGTTCTCTTGACAGCTACAAAAAAAAACTAAAGTTAATCGAGCGTCGAATGATAAATCTGAAGCGAAGAGAAGGAAAAGAAGTAATACCTTTCTTGATCCTATCGAGAACCAGCTTAAACGCCTCACGAAGGTGGTGGGCGAAGTCCTTCTCATTGAAGAACTCTTCATCATAATACTGTCTCCACCACCCCTCAAAACTACCAGAACTCAAAAAAATTGTTAAAGTCGAACATGGTTAGTACGTGATAACGAGAAAACATATCGTATAATTAACATGAGTTTTACCGATTTTATATTTCTTTAAGTCGTCTAACCCTCGATTATTCCGAGATTATTTGTCTTTTTGCAAGTATAACACTTGTCGACTCAAACCGATGAAAAAGGACAACATGAAGGAGGCTAGACGAAAAACAAAGAGAAAAAGAATAAAAAAGTACAAAGTGTAGACTTCTGGATAGGTGACGGTCGTCACGCCCCCTGTGACGGGCGTAACACCCCACAACATAAGAAAACGCTCGTCACACACACCTGACGAGCGTAAGGCACCACTTCAGCGTGTGACGACCGTCACCCACCTGTGACGACCGTCACGCGCGTGAAGGAGGACGTTACGCATGGCTTGAAGACGTGGGCGTGAAGGGCAGACTAGTTCTCCCTGTTTCTACTGAATCTCCTATTTTATTGCCACTACTATTACTGCTCCTACAATTTCTCCACGAAGACTTTATCAAGAATTCAAATTAAACTGCTGATTTTTTTCTGCTATATATATGAGTACCAAGGCACAGTCCAAGGGTCGAAGAATTTTACTCAGATCAAATATTTATTTTATTTTTACAGTTGTTTCCAATTTGTTTGTTTTGCAATTCTGCTTTCAATTCCTTGTAATTTTCATTCAAGCCTTAGTTTCTATTTTTAAGTGTTAATTCTTCTTACAAGAATTAACACGAATTTCTACTGTAAGTCAAGCTCGAAGATCGGATTACTGTATTACCTCAAGATTACTATAGCATCTGTAATTCCAGGTTTTCTATATTGCAGTTATTATTTATTTAGTTTCTATAATATGCCATTTATTGCCATGAATTATATTTTAAACTTTATTGCTGTTAAGTTAATTATGTCTGGCTAAATTATTAATACCGGTATGTGACTGTAAGAACTGAAAGAGTTCAATGATACCTTGGCCAAAAACATTCATAAAACAATTTCTGGTTTCCAATTTCCAATATTAATTTAACTATCCTTGTCACGAGAGTGAGAGGTTAATTAACACGATTTTGCCACGAGAGTGGGAAATTAATTAAGGCAAGAACCTGCATGCGAGAGCTGGGGTTCAACCCAGATAGTGGTAACGAAGCATTGATTTTTAAATACACGAGAGTGTTTTAATAAATTAATTAAATTCAAATTGTTTTCAAAAAGTGTTATTAAATTTAAAGTGCATCCACTAGGTTTAGTAGCATGACTTATTTCATAAACACGAGATGTATGTCTCAGGTTTTTAAACAATTAGCTTTTACCGAAATACTTTATAGGCCAAGCGATTCATCGAATTCCCTAAGTCTGATTATCACATATCGTTATAATTAGTACTATTACTTTTAAAACTAAACTGTCTCCCCCAAATATCGAATATTCATCGCTTAGTTAGACAAAACTGTAGCATTAGATCGTATGCGATTGATACACAGTCTCTGTGGGTTCGATAATCTTTTAAAACTAGAACGACTGAACTGTATACTTGCAGTTAGTATCCCGACAGACTTATAAAGTCCCGATCAAGTTTTTGGCGCCGTTGCCGGGGACTGGTAGTCAATTAATTACGATTCTTCTGTTGCGCATTTAGACTAAGCAACAAACACCCTTTGTCGATTTGTATGCCAAGGACTCGCTCACAAGGCGAACCACTTGACAAACCGACGGACGAACCTGAACGCATTCTTTTCGTAAGACGTGCAGTCAGGGATTACTGTTTAAATCATGCTATTCCCTTACCTAAACCAGAAATCAAGATTGATTCTGAAACTGATTCTAATTCTTCCTCTGAAACCGAACGAATCCAGAATTAGACATGGCCGAAGAACAAAGGACCCGTCCACTGAAGGAGTACGCAGCTCCATCTCAACAAGAACCCCATAACAGCATTGTTGCTCCAGCAATAAACTGAACTGATTTCGAGTTAAAGCCGTCATTGATATCAGCTATCCAACAACGCCAATTCTCTGGAGATCCTTCTGAGGATCCGAATGAACACCTTACAAAATTCGTTCAATTTGCCGACACAGTTATAGCAAATGGTGTTAGTAAAGATGCGATAAGATTACGTCTTTTCCCTTTCTCACTAAGAGATAGAGCTTGGGCTTGGTTGCAATCCTTGCCATCAAATTCCGTCACTACGTGGGAAGGACTGAAGATCGTATTCTTAGCACGATACTTTCCCCCAAGCAAGACCGCTGCACTAAGAGCCCAAATCAACGGATTTAGGCAGAAGGATACTGAATCACTATTCGATGCATGGGAGCGCTACAAAGATATGATGCGAATGTGCCCACATCACGGACTAGAAAAATGGCTGCTAATCCACACGTTTTATAATGGACTCTTGTACAACACAAGACTATCTATAGATGCCGCCGCAGGTGGTACACTGATGGACAAGCCTTATGACGAAGCTAACCAACTCATTGAAAACATGGCTCAAAACCACTATCAGTGGGGAGGAGAAAGAACATCTGTGGAGAAGACTCAAGCCAAAGGCGGGATGTACGAGGTTAGTAGCCTAGATAAAGTTAATGCTAAGGTAGATGCTCTTGCCCAAAAGATAGAAAGCTTGACCTTACCTCCTGCAGCTACCGTAGCTGCAGTTACCCCAAGCTACGAAGTTTGTGGAGTACCTGGTCATGTTGGAACCGAATGTCAAAATCTAGCAGGAATAACGGCTGATCAGGTAAATTACGATCAAGGAAATCTTTATGCCAATACCTACAATCCTGGTTGGAAGAACCATCCTAACTTCTCGTACAAGAGTAATAACGCTTTATATGCACCTGGCCAAGCACCTGCTGTACCTCCAGGTTATCAAAAACCCGCTGGTAATGTTCCTAACATTCCTAAGAAATCTAACCTTGAAATCCTAATGGAAAATTTTATCGCTAATCAAGCCCAACAAAACAAAGAATTCCTCAATCAAAACGTTCACACCGGTGAACAATTGAAGCTATTAGCAAACAAGGTAGATGCCCTAGCTACTCATAACAAAATGTTAGAAACCCAAATCTCCCAAGTAGCACAACACCAAGCTAGTTCTGCCACACCTGCTGGTACATTTCCTGGACAGCCACAGCCCAATCCCAAAGGACATGCAAATGCTATTTCATTAAGAAGTGGGACAACCCTTGATGGACCGGTAGATCCTAGACTCCAAAACCCGACCATGTATCAAAAGCCCGAAAAGGAAGTAGAAAAGTCGAAAGATCAATCTGAAAACGTAGAGGAAGACGCGAATGAGAACAGAGAGGCCTCAGAAAAACCTTATATGCCTCCACCACCATACAAACCACCAATTCCATACCCTTAAAGACTTGCAAAAACCAAGAACGAGGGACAATTCAAGAAATTTGTAGAACTTCTGAAACAACTAAACGTCACTATTCCGTTTACAGAAGCTATAACCCAAATGCCGTCATATGCTAAATTCCTAAAAGAAATATTGGCTAATAAGAAAAAAATCATTGAGAACGAAACCGTTATGCTAACTGCCGAATGTAGCGCCATAATTCAAAATAACATGCCTCCGAAGCTAAAAGATCCTGGTAGTTTCTCCATACCATGTGTAATTGGAAAATCTGTCATAGACAAAGCTCTATGCGATTTAGGAGCCAGTGTCAGTCTAATGCCCTTATCTATTTGCGAAAAGCTCAAATTAGGCGACATGAGACCTACCAAGATGTCCTTACAACTAGCCAATAGATCAGTCAAATTTCCTGTTGGTATGCTAGAAAACATTCATGTCCGAATAGGACAATTTTACATACCGGCTGACTTTATAATAATGGACATCAAGGAAGATTCAAACATTCCCATCATACTAGGAAGACCATTTTTAGCTACTGCAGGAGCCATCATTGACGTCAAGAAAGGAAAACTTACCTTCGAGGTAGGAGAAGAAAAAGTAGAATTCATTCTTTCCCAATTCTTTAAAGCCCCTGCTATAGATGACTCATGTTGTCTCCTAGATATCATTGATGAATGTGTAAAAGAACTTGAATGCCAAGAGGACACCTACTCTGAGATGCTGAAAATTCAGACACCGACTATCCTCAAGAACGAAGACTGGAAACAAGAGCACTTAGATGCCAACCTAAGCGAATGTTTAGCCTTAACACTCGATCCTGACTCAACTAATAAGAAACCCGGTATAGAACTTAAAACATTACCTGGAGATCTTAGGTATGAATTCTTAGATAAAGAACTCGAACGACCTGTTATAGTCAATGCCGAATTAGGAGAGATCGAAACCAAAAAACTTCTTAGTGTGTTAAGGAAATATCCAGCCGCATTAGGATATAATATAACAGACCTAAAAGGAATAAGCCCTTCTCTCTGTATGCACCGCATTATGCTGGAGGAGGACTGCAAGACTTCTAGAGAACATCAAAGACGAATAAACCCTATCCTAAGTGAAGTCGTTAAGAAGGAAGTGAAAAAATTACTAGAGGCAGGCATCATATACCCAATCTCAGATAGCAACTGGGTCAGTCCAATTCATGTGGTGCCTAAGAAAGGAGGTGTTACAGTTATAACAAATACAAAAGGCGAATCTGTAGCACAACGTACGCAAACAGGATGGAGAATGTGTATCGATTATAGGAAACTAAACAAAGCTACGCGCAAAGACCATTTCCCATTACCGTTCATTGATCAAATGCTCGAGCGTTTAGCAAAACATTCCCATTTCTGCTATCTTGATGGATATTCAGGATTCTTTCAAATTCCCATTCATCCTGATGATCAAGAGAAAACTACGTTCACATGTCCCTATGGTACCTTTGCATATCGGAGAATACCACTTGGACTATGTAATGCGCCTGCAACCTTCCAACGATGCATGATGGCGATCTTCGCAGATTTTCTAGACGGAATCATGGAAGTATTCATGGAAGATTTCTCTGTCTGTGGAGAAAGTTTTGACGGATGTTTGACAAATCTTGAATTAGTACTGAAACATTGTGTTAATGTCAACCTAGTGCTCAACTGGAAAAAATGTCACTTCATGGTGAGACAAGGAATTGTGCTGGGTCACATTGTATCAAACAGGGTGATTGAAGTTGACTAAGCAAAGATCGAAATTATCAAAAACCTTCAACCACCCAAAATAGTTAGAGAAATGCGAAGTTTTCTAGGACACGCGGGTTTTTACCGGCGTTTTATAAAAGATTTCCCCAAAATCACCAAGCCACTAACTGAGTTATTAATGAAAGAGGCTGAGTTTATTTTCGACGATAAATGCTTGAACGCATTCGAGACACTAAAAGAGGCCTTAATATCGACACCTATTATGCAACCTCCTGATTGGAATTTACCATTTGAAATAATGTGCGATGCGAGCGACTATGCTGTAGGCGTAGTCCTAGGACAACGCAAAGAAAAGAAGCTTCACGCTATCTACTACGCAAGCAGAACACTCGACCCCGCACAAATGAATTACGCCACTACGGAGAAGGAACTCTTAGCTGTAGTATTCGCATTGGACAAATTTCGTTCCTACTTAGTAGGCGCTAAAATCATTATTTATACGGATCATGTTGCGATCCGATACCTACTAAGCAAGAAGGACGCCAAACTGTGATTACTCAGATGGATCTTACTCTTACAAGAGTTTGACTTAGAAATAAAAGACAAAAGAGGAACTGAAAACGTGGTAGCTGACCATTTATCGAGATTAGATGGAATCCAAACCGAGAGTGTTCCCATAAATGAAGATTTCCCTTATGAACGCCTCATTGCCAAGCTAGAGACAAACCCTACCGACAGTTTAGATCCACACAATGAAACTTTCACAACTGCGGTAGTAAAATCCATTTGTACTAATACCACATTACCATGGTACGCTGACTTTGTCAACTATTTAGCTGCCGGTGTTTTACCACCTGATTTAACGTACCAACAGCAAAAGAAATTTTTCCATGACCTTAAACACTACTTTTGGGATGAACCACTACTCTTTAAAAGAGGCGCCGATGGTATCTACCGTCGCTATGTTCCTAATGATGAAATAAATGACGTCATTTCCCATTGTCATTCCGCCCCTTATGGTGGACACGCTAGTACATCGAAAACCTGTGCAAAAATACTTCAAGCTGGCTTCTTTTGGCCTACCTTATGGAAAGACGTCCACGTAGCAATTATGAACTGCGATAGATGTCAACGCACAGGAAATATATCTAGACGTGATGAAATGCCGTTAAAAGGAATCCTCGAAGTAGAAGTTTTCGATGTGTGGGGAATTGATTTAATGGGACCTTTCCACGCATCTTTTGGAAATAAATATATTTTGGTAGCCGTCGACTATGTATCAAAATGGATTGAAGCCATCGCTGCACCCACAAACGATACACGTGTGGTACTAAAACTATTCAAGAATATTATCTTCCCACGATTCGGTGTCCCAAGACTAGTGATCAGCGATGGTGGCTCACATTTTATCTCCAGAATCTTCGAAAGGTTACTTTCCAAATATGGCGTTAAACATCGCATAGCCACACCATACCATCCTCAAACAAGTGGACAAGTGGAAGTGTCAAATAGGGAGATCAAACAAATACTTGAGAAAACCGTAGCCACATCCAGAAAAGACTGGTCCTCCAAGCTAAACGATGCTCTTTGGGCATATCGGATAACTTTCAAAACTCCTATCGGAACAACATCGTTCAAGTTAGTTTATGGAAAATCTTGTCATTTGCCAGTAGAATTAGAACATAAAGCTTATTGGGCGATAAAAACCCTTAACTTAAACTATAAGAGTGCTGGCGAGAAACGAGTGTTAGATATCCATGAACTAGAAGAATTGCGTTTAGACGCTTATGAAAATGCTAAAATTTATAAAGAACGAACAAAAAAATGGCACGATAAGCGTATCTCACAGAAAGACTTTAAGGAAGGAGACATCGTACTCCTATTCAACTCTAGACTAAAACTTTTCCCGGGAAAATTATGTTCCAGATGGTCTGGACCGTTCGAAATTAACAAAGTTTTCCCTAGTGGTGCGATATAAATTAAAGGTAGTTCTATCGAACCATTCATAGTTAATGGCCAGCGCTTAAAGCACTATTTCAACGTCGGAAATATCGACTTCTCGGCTTATCTTTAGTTAAGTGAGCCGCCTACCCCGTTACCTAACTGAATAGGTATTTCCTATCGAGCCGTCGACATAAAATAAAGGCGCTTCGTGGGAGGCAACCCATGTTTTATTTTAATTATTTTTTCTGATTTAATGTGCTTTTATTTTTCTTTTCTTTTTCTTAATTTTTTAAAACATTTTCATTATTGCATTTCTTACTCTTTTCTATTTTTCTTCTGTTTTTATTTCTCCGTTTCATTTTTCTTTTTCTTTTTAACTTTGGCAATTTCCTAACCCGAAAATACTTACTTAATTCCCTTTTCTTTCAAACATTTTTCAAATATTTTCAGGGGGGTAATTCTTTTTCTTTCACATCTCGCGCTATGGATTGTGCTAACTTCATGAATGTCAAATTGCGAAGCCGACACCAGAGAAGACGGTTTGCAGACCTGGGTGACCGGGAGATGTGTCCTACTATATATGAAGATGATCATGCTATGGCTGCCCTTGGCATTCGCGAGAGTGTCATGTACTTGCTGCACCAGATTGGTTGGGACACTGCTCCTATCCGTCGGAGGTTCTGTACCTACAAAAGGCTAACTCTGGAGTTTCTCAGCACCTTGAGTTTCATTCCAAATCATGGAATGGGATTCAACCGTGGGTTAATTACATTCAGAATGTTTAACATGGATTACACTTACAACCTGCGGGAGTTTAGCCAGCTGCTTGGGTTCCCTTTTGGACCCGATGTTATCAGTATGACACATGAGAACCTTTTGCCCGTATCTGAGCTTGACTTTTTCTGGGGAAGCATAGTTGGTGTTAACCATCCTGAGCCGTCAGATATGTACTCTGAATGCATTCATAACCCGGCTATCAAGTATTTCCACAAGATCATAGCCCACACTATCTTCGGCAAACAGCAAAATGTCACCTCTGTATCCTGCGATGAGCTGTTTATTATGTATTGTGCATCTCAAAACCGTCCGGTGAACGGTGCAGCTTATATGCTCGCTAATATGGAGCGGATCATCGACACTCCAAATGCGCCTATCTTGTTGGGTGTGTTAGTTACCATGCTGTCTAATGCCATTGGACTCCGCCGACCTATTCTCGGTTCTGCTCCGCTTTATGGCATAAAGCCGATGGACATTGCCTTTTGTTTCAACACTAGCATGATTGGAAACCTTGGGCCAGATTCATTTGACTTGCTAGTTAATCATCAGATCGTCCATCATTTTAAGCTGCCTTACCCAAGAACCAATATGCACAACCGGGATAACTGGCTGTTTGATCTTCACTACCCTGCTTCACCACCCTCTTCACCATCTACAGTTGACATTTATGAGGTTCCAAACAATGCTAATGCTGAAGAAGATCCTGCTACACCGCCAGGTTACCATGATCTCTCTGATCCTTGGGAACAGGAGGCTACTTCCGCCGAGACCGCGCCCTAGGTTCCTGAGACTACTCCACCTCCACCTGCTGTTACCTTAGACTCCCTACATGAGGCCATTACGGACATGCGGGGCGAGCTGACTTCTCTCAGGGTGGACTTTATCACCTTCATGGACTTGGTGACTGATCAGTTGGACTATATGCATCAGCATTTGTTTCCACCTCCCCGTGGCTAGAGTTGCCATCGTTATTTCATTTCCTTCTCTCTTGCATTTTTACGTACAATGAGGGCACTGTAAAGTTTCTGTGTGGGAGGGATTTTTAGTTTAGTTATTATTTCAACATTATCACTTTCTTTTATTTTTAGTTACGTTGAAACAATTTGTTATGCATTTATTAAATTGAAGTTTATTTTAATTTCTTTCCCAGTTTACTGTTTACTGTCTATGCTTTATTTACTGTTGTTATTTACTGTTATCTACTGTCTATTTCGTTACATTTAAAACTTTAATTAATTAAAATAATTAATTAAAACAAACATTTCAAATAAACCAAAAAAAATATATATATAAATTCTTCAAAAATCCAATTCCCAAGAAAAATAATAAACTCATCACTCTCCAACGGTCCTGTAACGTTCTTCCTATTTATGACTCTGTCTGCGTTACGACCGTCACACCCTTGTGACGAGCGTAACGCGCCTCTTTGCTTCGTGACGAGTGTCACACCCCTGTGACGACCGTCACGCAGACAGAAACCAACAGCTGTTACAGAGAACCGTTCCAACCTTCTTCCTTATAAACCCATTTTTCCTTCCTCCATTATCACCACACCACACGAAAAACCACCTATTCACTCCATTTTTCTTCCAATTTCTAAACTCCCAACACCAAATCAACATCCTTATAATCTCCCATTCTCACATTCCCAAATCAAATCCATTATCACCATGGCAAACAACCCAAACGCTCAAGTTATCAATTTCAGAATCGGCGAATCTGGGGAGAATCAACGAGCAAAGTATCAAAAATTCCAACGTCGAGGTCTCCAACCCACAAGGTACGTTGACATCGACTACCTACGGAGTTTGGGACTACTCGACAGTGTCCGCCGATTATTACAAAGCGTGGATTTGTGGAACCTCTATCGCGAACCAAGACTAATCTACGAAACTCTCACTCTTGAGTTCTTGAGTTCGTTCGCCTACCTCACTCCGCCGGGTGTCACAAACCAACTATCAGGCATGGAAAAATTTCGCATGTTCGGCGTTGAGTACCAATTGCCTCAATCCGACATCGCGAGGCTTATGGGATTTTGTTCGGACGAAGGTGCTCATTTTCGGGTTCCAGATAGTTTTGGTGAGGAGGCTTTCAACTTGTGGCACAGCCTAACGAACATCCGTGCCGAGTCCTACGACCACCTCAACGCCACCCACATCCACAATCCGGCCATCCGCTACTTTCATCGCATTCTTAGTAACACCATCTTCGCCCGCGACAGCAACCATAAGCTCAACTCCAAGGAGCTCTTCTTTCTACATTGTGCGTTCACTGGGCAAAAGATAAATGCTGCCCCGTTCCTACTTGCTCACATCCACTCTATTTGTGCTAGAGGAGGAAAACCTTTCTATTTCGGAGGGCTGGTTACTTCTATTGCCATTGGTCTGAATTATGGTGCTGCTCTTGCAACCTTGCCTTCTATGGCACCGGCTTTGCTAACCTTGGATCACTGCAAAGCCGCACACCTCATCTACGAGCGGGAAGACGGCAGATTCCACCCTGTAATCAGGAATACTGTCTATCAAAATATCATTTTGCCGAACAGGGACCGAATCGATCCAAGTAACCGAGCAAACTGGTTGTTCGACCCTGAAGTTCCCGCAGAGCCTGCACCTGCCCACGAAGACCAAGCTGCGGCCGCCGGAGACGATATACAAGAAGAGTTGGATAGTTCTCCGCCTGTCCACGACATCCCTGGATCCTCATCTGCACCTCCTCCTATCAATCTTGAAGACATCCTCCGCGCCCTCCACATGCAAAATCAAATGAATGCGGCGCTTGAAAGGAGGCAAGCTGAGCAGTTTGAGTCTCTGTGTGCCCAAAACGCTCAGATCTTGACTGGGCAGCGAAACATGAATGAGAGGTTGGATGAGGCGCTGTCAGAGCTTAACGCCTTGAGGATAGATATGAACACCTATGGCTTCCAAGACACCGACGCTGAAGCCACTCCTACCAGACGCTCTCGCACCAGGAGCAGAGGACGTGGTCACCAGTAGTTTGTCTTTCTTTAATTTCTTTGTAATTTGTTTCATTTCTTTTCCTTTTGTAATTGTACTTCCCCGCATATATACCGCAACATTGAGGACAATGTCGGATTTTGTGTGGGAGAGGTACCTTTCAATCTTTAATAAAACTAGTAAATTCTTCCGATATGTCTCAATTCAAATTCTTCGCTTTACTTTGCCATACCGAAAAAATTTTATTTTCGCATTAGCCCGACATACCTATTTTAACGAAATCCCAGTTGAGGAAGCCGAAAACGACATAACAAGATCGATACGGTTCTGTCATCGTAGACTTCCTACTTACGTGATCCGTTTCAATAACCATTATACCGATATCTGGAGTTTCAAGTTCTAGAAGTAACCCCTAGTAGTTTATACTAGCAGTCAGCACCATCTTGACACAAACCACATGGAGAATCGATGAACATAAGTGTTTGATGCCTGATTCTAAAAAATATCCTTCCTATCTCGCTGCTAAAAGAAAAGAAAATTTGTGTACCAAAATATATGGGCACATATAAGAGTTGAGCAAATAATGAAGGAATCCAGTGTTGGTTGGTTCAGAGGTATCTGGTTCTGAACTCGGTAGGGCGTGCTACGGACCGATCCCCCACAACCTCCAATTTGGATAACATATGTAGGGTTGCCACATTCATGTACCAGACCCTGTGCTAAAGGATCAAAGTCACTAACCGGTTACTCCACTACGAGCGTGCTAAGGAAAAGGGCTTAATGTGATTATGCCATAATGAAACCGGGTGAAAAAGATACGAGGAACTCCGGGCAGAGTTATAATGGAACTGTTGGATAGCTCGTTTAAAATAGAAGTCTACGAGTAAGCTTATTGCTTGCGTCATTAGCGTATCTTTTGTGTTTTACTCTAGTATTGGCCGAACCAACGAGGATTTCCCGAAACCGCTTTAAAAATCCAAGGTATGTCATGCTTATGCGCTTACCAGAAAACTTGTCTGACCTCCCGAATGACTATTTGCTTGAGGACAAGCAAATGTTTAAGTATGGGGGAATTTGATAACGAGAAAACATATCGTATAATTAACATGCTTTTTACCGATTTTATATTTCTTTAAGTCGTCTAACCCTCGATTATTCCGAGATTATTTGTCTTTTTGCAGGTATAACACTTGTCGACTCAAACCGATGAAAAAGGACAACATGAAGGAGGCTAGACGAAAAACAAAGAGAAAAAGAATAAAAAAATACAAAGTGTAGACTTCTGGATAGGTGACGGTCGTCACGCCCCTGTGACGGGCGTAACACCCCACAACATAAGGAAACGCTCGTCACATACACCTGACGAGCGTAAGGCACCACTTCAGCGTGTGACGACCGTCACGCGCGTGAAGGAGGACGTTACGCATGGCTTGAAGACGTGGGCGTGAAGGGCAGACTAGTTCTCCCTGTTTCTACTGAATCTCCTATTTTATTGCCACTACTATTACTGCTCCTACAATTTCTCCATGAAGACTTCATCAAGAATTCAAATTAAACTGCTGATTTTTTTCTGCTATATATATGAGTACCAAGGCACAGTCCAAGGGTCGAAGAATTTTACTCAGATCAAATATTTATTTTATTTTTACAGTTATTTCCAATTTGTTTGTTTTGTAATTCTGCTTTCAATTCCTTGTAATTTTCATTCAAGCCTTAGTTTCTATTTTTAAGTGTTAATTCTTCTTACAAGAATTAACACGAATTTCTACTGCAAGTCAAGCTCGAAGATCAGATTACTGTATTACCTCAAGATTACTATAGCATCTGTAATTCCAGGTTTTCTATATTGCAATTATTATTTATTTAGTTTCTATAATATGCCATTTATTGCCATGAATTATATTTTAAACTTTATTGCTGTTAAGTTAATTATGTCTGGCTAAATTATTAATACCGGTATGTGACCGTAAGAACTGAAAGAATTCAATGATACCTTGGCCAAAAATATTCATAAAACAATTTCTGGTTTCCAATTTCCAATATTAATTTAACTATCCTTGTCACGAGAGTGAGAGGTTAATTGACACGATTTTTCCACGAGAGTGGGAAATTAATTAAGGCAAGAACCTGCATGCGAGAGCTGGGGTTCAACCCAGATAGTGGTAACGAAGCATTGATTTTTAAATACACGAGAGTGTTTTAATAAATTAATTAAATTCAAATTGTTTTCAAAAAGTGTTATTAAATTTAAAGTGCATCCACTAGGTTTAGTAGCATGACTTATTTCATAAACACGAGAGTGTATGTCTCAGGTTTTTAAACAATTAGCTTTTACCAAAATACTTTATAGGCCAAGCGATTCATCGAATTCCCTAAGTCTGATTATCACATACCGGTATAATTAGTACTATTACTTTTAAAACTAAACTATCTCCCCCAAATATCGAATATTCATCGCTTAGTTAGACAAAACTGTAGCATTAGATCGTATGCGATTGATACACAGTCTCTGTGGGTTCGATAATCTTTTAAAACTAGAACGACTGAACTGTATACTTGCAGTTAGTATCTCGACAGACTTATAAAGTCCCGATCAAGTTTTTGGCGCCGTTGCCGGGGACTGGTAGTCAATTAATTACGATTCTTCTGTTGCGCGTTTAGACTAAGCAACAGACACCCTTTGTCGATTTGTATGCCAAGGACTCGCTCACAAGGCGAACCACTTGACAAACCGACGAACGAACCTGAACGCATTCTTTCCGTAAGACGTGCAGTCAGGGATTACTGTTTAAATCACGCTATTCCCTTACCTAAACCAGAAATCAAGATTGATTCTGAAACTGATTCTAATTCTTCCTCTGAAATCGAAACCAATCCAGAATTAGACATGGCCGAAGAACAAAGGACCCGTCCACTGAAGGAGTACGCAACTCCATCTCAACAAGAACCCCATAACAGCATTGCTGCTCCAGCAATAAACCAAAACGATTTCGAGTTAAAGCCGTCATTGATATCAGCTATCCAACAACGCCAATTCTCTGGAGATCCTTCTGAGGATCCGAATGAACACCTTACAAAATTCGTTCAATTTGCCGACACAGTTATAGCAAATGGTGTTAGTAAAGATGCGATAAGATTACGTCTTTTCCCTTTCTCACTAAGAGATAGAGCTTGGGCTTGGTTGCAATCCTTGCCATCAAATTCCGTCACTACGTGGGAAGGACTGAAGATCGTATTCTTAGCACGATACTTTCCCCCAAGCAAGACCGCTGCACTAAGAGCCCAAATCAACGGATTTAGGCAGAAGGATACTGAATCACTATTCGATGCATGGGAGCGCTACAAAGATATGATGCGAATGTGCCCACATCACGGACTAGAAAAATGGCTGATAATCCACACGTTTTATAATGGACTCTTGTACAACACAAGACTATCTATAGATACCGCCGCAGGTGGTACACTGATGGACAAACCTTATGACGAAGCTAACCAACTCATTGAAAACATGGCTCAAAACCACTATCAGTGGGGAGGAGAAAGAACATCTATGGAGAAGACTCAAGCCAAAGGCGGGATGTACGAGGTTAGTAGCCTAGATAAAGTTAATGCTAAGGTAGATGCTCTTGCCCAAAAGATAGAAAGCTTGACCTTACCTCCTGCAGCTACCGTAGCTGCAGTTACCCCAAGCTGCGAAGTTTGTGGAGTACCTGGTCATGTTGGAACCGAATGTCAAATCTTAGCAGGAATAACGGCTGATCAGGTAAATTACGCTCAAGGAAATCCTTATGCCAATACCTACAATCCTGGTTGGAAGAACCATCCTAACTTCTCGTACAAGAGCAATAACGCTTTATATGCACCTGGCCAAGCACCTGCTGTACCTCCAGGTTATCAAAAACCCGCTGGTAATGTTCCTAACATTCCTAAGAAATCTAACCTTGAAATCCTAATGGAAAATTTTATCGCTAATCAAGCCCAACAAAACAAAGAATTCCTCAATCAAAATGTTCACACCGGTGAACAATTGAAGCTATTAGCAAACAAGGTAGATGCCCTAGCTACTCATAACAAAATGTTAGAAACCCAAATCTCCCAAGTAGCACAACACCAAGCTAGTTCTGCCACACCTGCTGGTACATTTCCTGGACAGCCACAGCCCAATCCCAAAGGACATGCAAATGCTATTACATTAAGAAGTGGGACAGCCCTTGATGGACCAGTAGATCCTAGACTCCAAAACCCGACCATGTATCAAAAGCCCGAAAAGGAAGTAGAAAAGTCGAAAGATCAATCTGAAAATGTAGAGGAAGACGCAAATGAGAACACAGAGGCCTCAGAAAAACCTTATATGCCTCCACCACCATACAAACCACCAATTCCATACCCTCAAAGACTTGCAAAAACCAAGAATGAGGGACAATTCAAGAAATTTGTAGAACTTCTGAAACAACTAAATGTCACTATTCCGTTTACAGAAGCTATAACCCAAATGCCGTCATATGCTAAATTCCTAAAAGAAATATTGGCTAATAAGAAAAAAATCGCTGAGAACGAAACCGTTATGCTAACTGCCGAATGTAGCGCCATAATTCAAAATAACATGCCTCCGAAGCTAAAAGATCCTGGTAGTTTCTCCATACCATGTGTAATTGGAAAATCTGTCATAGACAAAGCTCTATGCGATTTAGGAGCCAGTGTCAGTCTAATGCCCTTATCTATTTGCGAAAAGCTCAAATTAGGCGACATGAGACCTACCAAGATGTCCTTACAACTAGCCGATAGATCAGTCAAATTTCCTGTTGGTATGCTAGAAAACATTCCTGTCCGAATAGGACAATTTTACATACCGACTGAATTTATAATAATGGACATCAAGGAAGATTCAAACATTCCCATCATACTAGGAAGACCATTTTTAGCTACTGCAGGAGCCATCATTGACGTCAAGAAAGGAAAACTTACCTTCGAGGTAGGAGAAGAAAAAGTAGAATTCATTCTTTCCCAATTCTTTAAAGCCCCTGCTATAGATGACTCATGTTGTCTCCTAGATATCATTGATGAATGTGTAAAAGAACTTGAATGCCAAGAGGACACTTACTCTGAGATGCTGAAAATTCAGACACCGACTATCCTCAAGAACGAAGACTGGAAACAAGAGCACTTAGATGCCAACCTAAGCGAACGTTTAGCCTTAACACCCGATCCTGACTCAACTAATAAGAAACCCGGTATAGAACTTAAAACATTACCTGGAGATCTTAGGTATGAATTCTTAGATAAAGAACTCGAACGACCTGTTATAGTCAATGCCGAATTAGGAGAGATCGAAACCGAAAAACTTATTAGTGTGTTAAGGAAATATCCAGCTGCATTAGGATATAATATAACAGACCTAAAAGGAATAAGCCCTTCTCTCTGTATGCACCGCATTATGCTGGAGGAGGACTGCAAGACTTCTAGAGAACATCAAAGACAAATAAACCCTATCCTAAGTGAAGTCGTTAAGAAGGAAGTGAAAAAATTACTAGAGGCAGCCATCATATACCCAATCTCAGATAGCAACTGGGTCAGTCCAGTTCATGTGGTGCCTAAGAAAGGAGGTGTTACAGTTATAACAAATACAAAAGGCGAATCGGTAGCACAATGTACACAAACAGGATGGAGAATGTGTATCGATTATAGGAAACTAAACAAAGCTACGCGCAAAGACCATTTCCCATTACCGTTCATTGATCAAATGCTCGAGCGTTTAGCAAAACATTCCCATTTCTGCTATCTTGATGGATATTCAGGATTCTTTCAAATTCCCATTCATCCTGACGATCAAGAGAAAACTATGTTCACATGTCCCTATGGTACCTTTGCATACCGGAGAATGCCATTTGGACTATGTAATGCGCCTGCAACTTTCCAACGATGCATGATGGCGATCTTCGCAGATTTTCTAGACGGAATCATGGAAGTATTCATGGAAGATTTCTCTGTCTGTGGAGAAAGTTTCGACGGATGTTTGACAAATCTTGAATTAGTACTGAAATGTTGTGTTAATGTCAACCTAGTGCTCAACTGGGAAAAATGTCACTTCATGGTGAGACAAGGAATTGTGCTGGGTCACATTGTATCAAGTAGGGGGATTGAAGTTGACAAAGCAAAGATCGAAATTATCAAAAACCTTCAACCACCCAAAACAGTTAGAGAAATACGAAGTTTTCTAGGACACGCGGGTTTTTACCGGCGTTTTATAAAAGATTTCTCTAAAATCACCAAGCCACTAACTGAGTTATTAATGAAAGAGGATGAGTTTATTTTCGACGATAAATGCTTGAACGCATTCGAGACACTAAAAGAGGCCTTAATATCGACACCTATTATGCAACCTCCTGATTGGAATTTACCATTTGAAATAATGTGCGATGCGAGCGACTATGCTGTAGGCGTAGTGTTGTACCCCAAATTTTGACCTAAGATACCATCTCCCATCTGCATCATTGCATTGCAAGCGTTTTGATCTTTTGATTTTAAAATTCATAACTTTTTCAAGTTGAGAGCTGTTTATTTTTGAACGCTAAGTTTATTAATTGATCAGACAATGTTTATTAATTATTTATCATCTTAAATTTAAATAATTGGAATTTATTTTCAGTTATTATATAATTTAAAGATTTACAAATAATAAAGTAAATATTTGAAAAGAGGTATATTAATTGATCAGGCAATGTTTATTAATTATTTATTATCTTAAATTTAAATAATTGGAATTTTCTTTTCAGTTATTATATAATTTAAAGATTTATAAATAATAAAATAAATATTTGAAAAGAAGGTTATTAATTGATCAAACGATGTTATTTAATTATTTATTGTTCTAGGTTTAAATGATTGAAATTTTATTTTCAGTTATTATAATTTAGAAGAATTATAAATAATGAAATAATTAATTGAAGAGAAGTTAATTGGTCAATGATGTTTGTTAATTATTTATCATTCTAAATTTAAATAATTGAAATTGATTTTTCAGTTATTATATAATTTAAAGAATTATAAATGATAAAACAAATAATTGCAAAGAAGGAAAGAATTAATTGGTAAATATTGGAGTTTTATTCATTTTATTCTAATTGTTACAATTATTGTTTAAATACCGTATTTATTTACAACGTATTTACAATGATAATTTTTACAATGTTTAAAATGAAATAAAAACTATCCTAATTTTTTCCTAAATTCTAAATCTTCATCTTCTATCCAATGCTCATTTGATTTTACCTGCAAAGAATTAAAAGAGAAAAGTCAGAAGTGAATAAATAATTAAAAGCAAAAAAATTAATTAGCGTTCATCATTAAAAGCAAACGGCTGGAATCAGTTTTTACCCTTTTTGCAAATCACGGGATTTCTCCCGGTTCACAAAAAGGGATGAATTTTTGTTGATAAAAATGAATGCACAAATTTAAACATGCACAAATTCATTTTTTTGTCAAAACTGCATTTTTCAAATCAATTTCACATTTTCAAAAGCCCACTGCATAATTAAAAAAAAAACCAATTGCACAAATTCAATTGTTTGTCAAAACAGCATACAAAAAATCAACAACATATGCAAGTTTCCAAAGCCAATGCAACGTAAACATGCCAAAATATAGGAAGAGGCCAAAAACATAAGGCTCCCATGCAGTAGACAAAGAGAAGCATGCAGTGTGCAAATCAAAATATGCAAGCATAATATTTCTATTCTCATCATTTTCCAGCATTGTGCTTTTTCAGAACAAGTAAAGTACATACAACATTTTAGTGTTTCATTTGTACTTAAGAGAGAGAAGAGAGGAAGAGTGTGGTTTACAGGTTTTTGGCTTAGGCAAAAAGAGTTACAAAACAAACTGCAGCAGTATACAGTAAGAAAAGAGAAAGCATGAAATAGGAATAGAGACAAACCGTATGAAGCAGTAATGTGCAGAGGGATCAAAGGGAAGGATAGTAAAAATATACCAAACCTGAGCTATCAAATAGAGCCAAGCCAGCAAACTGTTATAACACAAAAAACAACCCCTTCAAAAAAAAAGAGTTCAACCTGTCTTCAAGTTTCATATACTGAAAATTGTCAAAAAAATACAGAGGCCAGTTCTCAAAGTCTCAAACCATAAAACCTGTGAACCATTTTCATAGCCTAAGCCATAGTAACAATAAACCTTATGGCCTAAAACCACAAAACTGCCAATCCATTTCAAAACCTCACCAAAACACAACCTTATGGCCTAAACCATAAAACCTGTACCATCCTAAATAACCATTTCAAAACACCATCAACACAAACCAAAAACCACTTCGAGCCTGAAGTGAAACCAGTAAAAGCCATCACCAAAAAAAAAAATTCAAACCACTGTCAATCCATTTCAAAGCCAAAGCCATGGTAACATAAACCTTATGGCCTAAAAAACCAGTAAAACCAGTAAACTCAAAAGGCCAAACCTGTTGAAACCATAACCAGTTCTAAAGCCAAAAACCAGAATACCACAACAATGCAAACTTTGAAAAACAATGTCCGAACCGGAAAGCCTCAGATTATGTCATCATAGGCAACCAAATTCAAGCGTACAGAATCACAGCAAGAAGAAGAAAGAAACAGTCAAGCATCAACATAGGAAAGCTAATCAAAACAAAAACGTTTCAACAGTAGCATGTTCAAGACAACCAAAAGGTCTTCAGAAATTCCATCATAGACAAACGCAAAAGGCAACAGAATCACAGTGAAGAAGAAGAAAAAAATTATTCGAAGGCAACATTGAAGCATACAGAAGCGAACCAAAGGAAGAAGAAGAAAGATACAAATAAAGAGTACCAGGGTCAAAGTAGCTATCACGCCTCCGCCGTATTCCTCGCCGTCCGGCCTCCTACGCACACCCAACCGTTCTTCCTCCATCTCCCAAAGGTAACATTATTTTTCCTCTCTTTCTTTTGTACACCTCATGTAACAACAATAATTTGAAGTTAGAATAAATGAACACAAAATCAACACATGCAGTAATCAACAAACCTAACAAAATAAAACGAAATTGTACCGTGAATCCGTCACCCCCTAGCTTTCTCGTTGGAGGGAAGAAGAAGTGTTGAGATGCTGGTGGTCGTGGCAAGGGACTCAGAGGCAAAGACGAAGAAGAACGCAGAGACGAAGAAGACGAGCAAAGTGAGCGCCGCTGAAGCCTTAACCCTAATCCCTTTTCCAAAACTAACAAATCATGTTTAACCCTAAAAACAAATTATGCATTATGTTTGGACCTCAACCCGTTTCCACCTAAGCCCAGCGAATTTGCTTATCCACCCCCATATCTTGCTTCTGATTATTTTTTATTTTTAGGCCCTTTAGAAACCCTCTAGCCCACACTTTGGTTTATTATGTACCCCCTTTTGATTTTTGATACCTTTTTTTTTCTATTTTGTTTTCTTTAGCCTTTTTTTTAGAGTTTTTATTAATTTAGTTAATTAGACTTAATTAATAAGAGATGTATTTTAATTAAAACAAATTTTTAATAATTGACCAATTTTTATTAGTTTAATTTTTAGGATTTAATTTGGTAATTTTAGTATCCTTTTTTTAATTAGACTTAAGTTAGTATCTTTTAAGTTTTAATTTAGTTTAATTATTTAATAACTCTAAAAAATAATGCTTTATATTAATATTAAAAAACATATAAAAATAAAAATGACTTAAAATTAAAAACATGTTATTTTCTTTAAATTATTTCCCTCGCTTTAGTTAATACTAATACAAAAATATAAAAAAATAGAATTTAAGAATTAAAACATTTTATCTTTTCTTTAATTAATTCTCTTGCGTTATACCTATTAAACAAAAATCTAAAAAATGCATGTTCACACCATTTAGTCTTTTATTTAATTGTTGTATATCATTATCTGCATAATTTTCTGTCAACTATTTTGTCTTTGTTTGTTTATTCCGTTTATGTCTAAATCCAAGGGAAAAACGATTAAATTTGTTGACTTCATGTCCTCAAGTCCAATCATGCGAATATCTTCATTTCATCAAAACTTAAGACAATTTTTCCTCAACATTCAATCTTTTCAAAATTCATACCTTTTAAGCCAAAACTTCAACGTTAGGTCGTCGTACCTTCAAAAACCCGTCCGTACCCCTTTTCGGCCAAAACAATTTATTTCGATCAAACAAACGAATTTTTATAAACAGATATTTCAAAAGGTTCCTATAGAGTACTATAGATACATTGGGTGCTAATACCTTCCCACTGTATAGCCAACCCCCGAAGCATAGATCTCTTTTCAAAAAATGCCTTGTATTTTTATTACTTTTAAAAAGTATTATTTTACATTGCATATTTAGGGTTTTATTTCGCTCTTTCCCCTTTTCCCTTGGAAATAATAAAGCGCGGTGGCGACTCTTGCTTTTGTGAGACGAATTAATCAATAATTCGATCTCCGATTTACCCCGCTATATTTTTTATCGCTACAGAATTGGCGACTCTGCTGGGGACAGATTGACCTCTTGCTGGTCCATCCCTAAGTGGGTTAAGCCTAGTTTGTTTTATCTGTTTTATTGTTATTTGATTTGTTTGATTATGTGTTTAAATTGGGGTTATTTGGGTGTTTTTTACAAAGGACGAATCTTATACCCAGATTAAGTTACACTTAAGGAATAGGACGGGCGGTATAGTCATGTTAACTTTGAGGGAGTAATCCCGAAGAAGGAGGCATGAGATCCCCCACTCGATGGAAGGCCCTCTTGAACTTAATATTTGTTTACCGAGTAATCGGGAAGACATTATTATTTTCGGCCTAGGAGCCAGAGAAATTGAGAACCGTAGAACCCTAACCCATCTTGGCCTTTTTAGGTGTAGCGCGGAGACTATAACGGAGTAATTCAGAAGTAGTTGTTACGCGATGCTACGCTCGGATGAGTTTCTCTTGAGAATATTGCTAATTATTGAGTAATCAAGACGTTGGCAATATCCGAAGGAGGAATGTAGACTCTGGGAACTCTTAGAACCTTGTCTTACAGGTGTGATTGAACCGTTAGTACATACCTTTGGGTGGGCTTTACCCTCGACTCCATGCTGAAACGTTGAACCTTTGAACCCCTATGTTTGTGAACTTGTGTGTAACTGTTGCATTATCATTCATTCATGCATTCATCAACATTTTTGTAAAAAAACTTGTTTTTCAAGGAACTTAAGAATGATTCTTGCAGACATCTCAGGTACTAGTATTATGGAATTTGGAAGGAGAAACACTCGAAGTTTTAGTTTTAAGGAGCCCGAGATTGAAGAGCTGAAGAGTTTAATTCCTAAGATCAAGAACCCGACGGATTTTCAGAAAAAGTATGGGTCCATTATACCTCTCATGAAGCGCAAGATGAAGGAAGGCATCCTTAATACGTTGGTCCAATTCTACGATCCTTTGTACCGATGTTTTACCTTTCCGGATTACCAGTTGATGCCCACCTTAGAAGAGTACTCCTACATACTTGGTTTGCCGATCACCGACTGTGTTCCTTTTTCTGGATTAGAAGAGGAGCCCAAATCTCAAGAGATAGCGACCATCACCCACTTGAAGAAGTCAGAGATAGAGGAGAACATGACTACAAAAGGGGGAATCCGAGGTTTGTCTGCACAATTTCTATTGAGGAAGGCTCGTCATTTCGCTGAGATAAAAGATACTATTGCCTTTGAAGACGTCTTTGCTTTACTCGTTTATGGTTTATTCTTGTTCCCTAACGTTGATAAGTTTGTGGATATCAACACCATCAGAATTTTCTTGATTGGAAATCCGGTCCCTACGCTACTAGGAGATGCCTACTACTCCATCCATCTTAGAAACTCTTATCAAGGAGGGATGATTATTTGTTGTGCACCGTTGCTGTATCAGTGGTATGTTTCTCATCTACCTAGGTCTGATGTTTTCTGGGATCTCGAGAAGGAGCCGCGATGGGCGCCAAAAATTATGGCTCTCACTCATTTTGACATTGATTGGTATAATCGAGTTTACTATGACGTGAAGATTATCGATAGCTGTGGTGCTTTTCCTAACGTGCCTCTTCTTGGTACGAAAGGTGGAATTAACTATAACCCTGTTCTCGCGCGCCGTCAGTTTGGATACCCGATGAGGGACAAGCCAAACAACATCCATGTGAGTGGTTTCTTTCTACAGGAAGGACAAGATCATCAGGCAGCTAAGAGGGAGATCAAAGGAGCTTGGCGCCACATCCATAGGAAAGGGAGAGATATGTTAGGACATAGGGGTGCCGTTTCTTTGGAGCCTTACCTACAATGGGTCCGTGCTAGGGCTTGCACTCTCAAGATGCCCTATAAACCTGAGAAACCTTTATTCCCTACCGTTGCATCGTCATCTGTTGATATCCCTATCGAGAGTATAGGAGAATACCAAGGAAATCTGGCTAGGATGAAGTCCGAGAGAGATGCTTGGAAACAAAAGTATAATATGTCTGAATATGAGAATCGGGTCTTGGCTCGACAACTAAGGGAAAAGGAGGATTTACTCTTTATTCAAGACGGCTGGTTCATTGATCACGATGAGAAGCTTCGTCAAAAGGATGCTTTACTGAAGAAGTATGCTAGTGAAAGGAAGAGAAAGAAGGAAGGTTCGGTAAGCGTTGCTCTTGTTCCCAATCTGCAGAAGGAAATCATTGATCGACTGATAGCTGAGAAGAAAGAGATGGAAGACTTTTATGAAGAGAAGATCAGGAAGCTCCGGTTACAGTTGGCATTTGGTCCTTCATCTGATGATTCTGAGTGATCTTTAGCTTTTAGTTTTACTGATGTCATTTTGTAAAACTTTGTAAAAGGGCTTCATGTTCCGAAGTTGTAATTTACTGCTTTTATTATGGACTTCATGTCCCAAAGTTGTAATTTATTGCTTTATTATGGGCTTCATGTTCCAAAGTTGTAGTTTACTGCTTTATTATTGGGTTGTTATCCCAAAGTTGTAATTTATTGTTTTGTTGTTCCAAAGTTGTAAGTTGTAATTTACCGCTTTTTGATTAATGGATTGAGTTTTTGTTGTTCCAAATTCCTTTACCATTGATGTGTGCAAAATTATTGAAGGTCCTTGAAAAACTATTAAAATGAATCATCATTTGCATCACATATCATGCATCATTCAACATTCCACTTCACATGTTTTCTAGAGTCTTATCCCTGTTTCTTTTTCCACTCCAAGGGTTGTCAAGCTGTCTCATCGATACGATACTCGAGCCAATCGTCAGAGGAAAATGGAAGATCTGGAACAGGAAAACCACGAGCTTCGTGAGGAGGTCGCTACCCTTCGTGTCGGTATGGAAAAGTTAACTGCGCTAGTGGAAAGTTTGGTGGTTGTTCAGAATCAGCCATCGACTACAGCTGTTGAGATTCAGACTTCAACTACTGTGGTTTCCGAGGTTGTCACCGTTCCAACATCTGTGACTCAAATCAACTCTCCGCTTCAACATCAGATGCCGAAAGGTTTTCTGTGGAGATTGCCTTACAACTTTGTGCCAGAGGGGTATCAGCCTGTCGTACAACCTTTGTTTCAACCTGCTTTGTCTCTTCCTCAACCAGAGACAACTTCCATGCCGCCAGTAATCCCGTCTGTAACACCTTTTCCGCAACCAGTAATGACAACTGTCGCTCCTGTGATTCACTCTGTGCCATGCTTGAATGAACCTATTTATCCTGCCGAGCCTGCTGAAAGTTTGGGTCTTTTTGATAGAATGGAAGAGTTTCAGGACCAATTCCAAGAAATGCAGAGAGAGCTCAGAGCGTTAAAGGGGAAGGATTTGTTTGGAAAGAACACGCATGACCTTTGTTTAGTCCCGAATGTCAAGATTCCAGCAAAATTCAAAGTTCTAGACTTTGAAAGATATAAGGGTGATTCGTGTCCTCGAAGTCACTTGACTATGTACGTGAGAAAGATGTCTACGTATTCCGATGATCATGACTTGTTGATTCACTATTTTCAAGACAGTTTGACGGGTGCTGCTCTAAAGTGGTATATGGGTTTAGACAGCATTCGGATCCGCAACTTCAACGATCTTAGCGAAGCTTTTGTCCACCAGTATAAGTATAACGTTGACATGGCGCCGGACAGGGATCAACTTCAGGCGATGTTGCAGAGGGACAGAGAATCTTTTAAGGAATACGCCCAGAGGTGGCGTGAAATTGCTGCTCAAATCTATCCTCCTCTTGAGGAAAAAGAGATGACGAAGATATTCTTGAAGACTTTAGGTTCCTTTTACTATGAAAGAATGATTGCCAGCGCACCCAGTGACTTCACCGAAATGGTAAGCATGGGCATGCGGTTAGAGGAAGGGATTCGTGAAGGGCGTTTGGTTAAAGAAGGAAGTCCGTCTAGCAGTACTAAGAAGTTTGGAAGTGTTTTCCCGAAAAGAAAAGAGCAGGATGTCAGCGCATTGTTCCCAGGGAGACCGAGGAGAGGTTACTCACACGTTGCGGAAGTCACCCCGGCTGTCCGCCCAGCTTTGATGACCCCAGCTCATCAAACCCCACCAACTCAACAACGGCCATTTCAGCAACAACCTCGACAACAGGCTTATCCATTCAACAACAAGAACCGTTCACCAGGAAAACCACAATTCGGTGCCATTCCTATGACTTATACTGAATCGTTCCCTGCTCTTATCAGAAAGAACCTCATAACGACAAAACCTCCCCCTGTAGCACCAAATAGTACTTCTCCGTGGTACAAGGCGGATCAGTTTTGTGAATATCATCAAGGGTCACCGGGGCACAACCTTGAAAATTGTTTTGCTCTAAAGGCGGACGTGCAGAGGTTGATTAAGAATGGTATCTTGTCTTTCAAGGATGTTAATTCAAATGTTAGAGACAATCCTTTGCCTCGACATGGGGCAGCATCAGTGAATATGGTGGAAGGTTGTCCGGGAAAGTTTCGAGTTTTTCAAGTTGAACACATAAGAGAGTCGTTGATCAGGTTACATCAGAGCTTAAGAAGACTTGCCTTTGTTAGGCGTCATCATGATTATGATGTTTGTGAATTTTGTTCAAGAGAGGTTGATTGCCCTATTGTGAAGGAGGATATCCAAAAGTTGTTAGACCAGAGGGTTATCACTATTACATATGACAGAGATCCGGAGGATGAAGTGAATGTTATAATACCACAATTCAATTTGCCTGAATCAGTAGGGATCGTTTACGACAGTCATACTGCACTTGTTGCTCCTTTGACCATTTACCCACCTGGCCCTGTGCCATACAACTCAGACCAAGCTATATCGTATAAGTATAATTCCACGATGATTGAGAATGGGGTAGAAGTCCCTATACCAACCAGACCATCTTTTGTTAACATTGCTGATGTGAGTAGAGTTACGAGAAGTGGACGTGTATTTGCAGCAGTACCTTTGAAGAGACCAGAAGTTCAAGTCAGGAGGCCCATACCGGCAGAAATTCCAGCGAGAAATGTTGAACCAAGGGTTGAGATAGGCCGATCCAATGAACCTATCCCACATCCTGAGGATGATGAGATTATGAAGCTCATCAAGAGAAGTGAATATAAGATTGTGGACCAACTTTTGCAAACTCCTTCCAAGATTTCTTTGCTTGCTTTACTGAGAGATTCTGGTGCCCATAGAGAAGCTTTGATGAAGGTCTTGGACCAGACATTCGTGGATCATGATGTGACGGTTGACCAATTTGATGGAATTGTGGGAAATATTACTTCGTGTAACAATCTTGGTTTCAGTGATGAAGAGCTTCCGAAGGAGGGAAGAAACCATAATATGGCTTTGCATATCTCAGTAAGTTGTGGAAATGATACTTTATCAAGTGTGTTGGTAGATACAGGTTCGTCGTTAAATGTAATGCCCAAAACTACATTGTCTCGACTCTCATATCCAGGTGCTCCCATGAGACCTAGTGGAGTAATTGTCAAAGCGTTTGATGGTTCTAGGAAGACTGTCATTGGTGAAGTAGATCTTCCTATAGTAATTGGTCCTCATACTTTTCAGATCACTTTTCAAGTAATGGATATTCGTGCTGCCTACAGTTGCCTATTGGGTTGTCCATGGATCCATGATGCAGGGGCAGTCACTTCCACGCTCCATCAGAGATTGAAGTTTGTAAGACATGGAAAGCTGGTAATGATTGGTGGAGAGCAAGCTATGGTGGTAAGCCATTTGTCATCTTTCTCTTTTATTGATGCTGATGAGGATGTTGGAACCCAATTCCAAGCTCTATCTGTTGCTAATAGTGAAGTGAAGAAGAAAGGGGCATCTATTTCTTCTTTTGAGGATGCGCGACGAGTGGTTGAAAGTGGTTTGGCTGAAGGTTGGGGCCAGGTGTTGACTTTGCCCGAGAACAAGTCTGGAGAAGGTCTTGGTTTTCATCCCGTGTCTGCAAGAGTCAAGCAGGAAGTAGTTACTCGTCCAATTCAAGAGGTTTTCCGAAGCGCGGGTTTTATCCATCCGACTCCTCCTGAAGTTGATGCTATCATAGAAGACGATTCTGAAGAGGATTTACCCGATTTTGTGACGCATGGAGTGGTTTGCCAGAACTGGATAGTTGTTGATGTTCCTGTTGTGATGCACATTTCTGAGTAATGTTTTGTTTTGTTTTTTTTTTGAAAAATTCGCTCTGCCCAAGGCGAAAAGTATTTGTGTCGGGCTATGATGAAAATAAATCCTTTTGCTCTGCCCAAGGCAAAAGAGAAATGTCTGGGCTCTTTGTTTCAAGTATTTCCCTTCAATGAATAAAAATGTTATTTTGTCCACTACTGTTTTATTTTTCACTTTTTCTGGGAAATAGTAATGAAAATTAATTAGTAGTAATAGGAAAGTATAACAATATTTTGTTTTTCATTTGTACAACATTCATATTAATCGATTTCTAAAATAAAGCATAATCATATGTGCAGATTAATCCATGACTTAACCGTTGAAAACAATGATCCTATGCCCTCTCCCAACTTTGAATTCTCTGTGTTCAGAGCCGAAGAAGAGGATAGTGAAGAGATTCCTGATGAAATTTCCCGTTTACTTGAGCATGATGAAAAGACTATTCAACCGTTTGAAGAACCTGTAGAGTTGATCAATTTGGGTGATGAAGAAGATAAAAAGGAAGTTAAAGTCGGAGCATTTCTTATCCCAGAAGTCAAAGAGAAAATGTTGGAGCTTCTCAAAGAGTATGTTGATGTGTTTGCTTGGTCTTACCAAGATATGCCAGGTTTGGACAACAACATTGTGGAGCATCGTTTACCATTGAGACCTGAATGTCCGCCGATTAAGCAGAAGTTGAGAAGGACTCGTCCCGATATGGCTGACAAGATCAAAGAAGAAGTTCAGAAGCAGATTAATGCAGGTTTCCTTGTTACATCGGTCTATCCTCAGTGGTTAGCCAATATAGTGCCTGTTGCTAAGAAAGATGGCAAAGTTCGAATGTGTGTAGACTATAGAGATCTGAATAGAGCTAGCCCAAAGGATGACTTCCCATTACCGCACATTGACGTATTGGTCGACAGTACCGCAAAGTTCAAAGTCTTTTCTTTCATGGATGGTTTCTCTGGTTACAATCAAATCAAGATGGCACCAGAAGATATGGAGAAGACAGCTTTCATTACACCTTGGGGAACATTTTGTTATCGGGTTATGCCGTTTGGTTTGAGGAATGCTGGTGCAACATACCAAAGGGCCATGACTACTTTGTTCCATGATATGATGCATAAAGAGATAGAAGTGTATGTAGATGACATGATTGCCAAATCACAGACTGAAGAAGATCATTTGGAACATTTGTTGAAGTTATTCCAGCGTTTGAGAAAGTATAAACTCCGTCTGAATCCCAACAAGTGCACTTTTGGTGTTCGTTCTGGAAGACTTCTGGGTTTCATTGTCAGTCAGAAAGGTATTGAGGTAGATCCTGATAAAGTCAAAGCTATTCGGGAAATGCCCGCACCTAAGACGGAAAAACAAGTAAAAGGATTCCTTGGGAGACTGAACTATATTTCTAGATTTATATCTCATATGACTGCTACCTGTGGGCCGATTTTCAAGCTTCTCAGGAAGAACCAAGGATGTGTGTGGACAGAAGATTGTCAGAGAGCTTTTGACAGCATCAAAGAATATTTGCTTGAACCTCCCATTTTGATTCCTCCGGTGGAAGGAAGACCTTTGATTATGTACCTGACTATTTTGGAAGATTCCATGGGATGTGTGCTTGGTCAACAAGATAAGACTGGAAGAAAGGAACATGCCGTGTATTATCTGAGTAAGAAATTCACAGACTGTGAGTCTCGATACTCATTGCTTGAGAAAACCTATTGTGCTTTAGCTTGGGCTGCTCGCCGTCTGCGCCAGTATATGATTAACCACACCACTTGGTTGATCTCCAAAATGGATCCGATCAAGTATATCTTTGAGAAGCCCGCCTTATCTGGAAGGATAGCCCGTTGGCAGATGTTGTTATCTGAATATGACATTGAGTATCACACTCAGAAAGCAATCAAAGGGAGTATTGTAGCCGATCATTTGGCTCACCAACCAATTGACGATTATCAATCTATCAAGTTTGATTTCCCAGATGAAGATGTTATGTACTTGAAAGCTAAAGATTGTGAAGAGCCGTTACCCGAAGAAGGACCTGATCCCGAATCGCATTGGGGTCTGATATTTGACGGAGCTGTGAACTCTTATGGAAATGGAATTGGGGAAATCATCGTCACTCCCCGAGGTACTCATATCCCGTTCACGGCGAGATTGAAGTTTGACTGCACGAACAACATGGCTGAATATGAGGCATGTATTATAGGTCTCGAAGAAGTAGTGGATCTAAGTTTTAAGATTCTTGATATTTACGGAGATTCGACATTGGTAATTAATCAGATCAAAGGAGAATGGGAGACTCATCATCCTGGTTTGATCCCTTACAGAGACTATGCTAGAAGATTATTAACTTTCTTCAACAAAGTGGAATTACATCATATCCCTAGAGATGAGAACCAAATGGCTGATGCTTTAGCTACTTTGTCTTTAATGTTTCAAGTGAATGGTTGGAACTATGTGCCTACAATCCGGGTTATGTGTCTCGACATACCTGCTCATGTGTTCTCAGTAGAAGAGGTTACCGATGACAAACCGTGGTTCTATGACATTAAACGTGTTCTTCAAACTCAAGAGTATCCGCCTGGGGCATCCAATAAAGATAGGAAGACATTGAGAAGATTAGCAAGCAGTTTCTTCCTCAATGAAGAAGTTTTGTATAAGAGGAATTACGACATGGTCTTGCTCAGATGTGTAGACAGACGTGAAGCAGACATGCTGATGCAAGAAGTACATGAGGGATCCTTTGGTACTCATGCCAATGGACATGCAATGGCTAAAAAGATGTTGAGAGCTGGTTACTATTGGATGACAATGGAATCTGATTGCTGCAAATATGTGAAGAAATGTCATAAATGCCAGATTTATGCGGACAAGATACACGTGCCACCGACCCTCCTTAATGTTATCTCTTCACCTTGGCCTTTCTCTATGTGGGGCATTGATATGATTGGAATGATTGAACCCAAAGCTTCAAATGGTCATCATTTCATCTTGGTAGCGATCGATTATTTTACTAAATAGGTGGAAGCAGCATCTTATGCTAATGTAACCAGACAGGTGGTAGTCAAATTTATCAAGAATCAGATCATTTGTCGATACGGTATCCCGAGCAAGATCATCACTGATAATGGTTCGAATTTGAATAACAAGATAATGAGAGAGCTTTGTGAAGAGTTCAAAATTGAACATCATAATTCTTCTCCTTACAGACCGAAGATGAATGGGGCTGTTGAAGCTGCTAACAAGAACATCAAAAAGATTGTCCAGAAGATGGTGGTAACTTATAAAGATTGGCATGAAATGCTTCCGTTTGCTCTGCATGGATACCGTACTTCAGTTCGAACTTCAACAGGCGCAACTCCATTTTCCCTAGTTTATGGTATGGAAGCAGTACTCCCCGTGGAGGTTGAGATTCCGTCTCTGAGAGTTTTGATGGAAGCTAAACTTTCTGAGGCTGAATGGTGTCAAAGTAGATATGATCAGTTGAATTTAATTGAAGAAAAGAGATTGATAGCATTGTGTCACGGTCAATTATATCAGCAGAGAATGAAGTGTGTCGTTAAGAAAGTTTTCTCTGGAGGTGCCTTGATTCTCACAAATATGGACAGTGAAGAGCTCTCGTGTCCCATGAACGCCGACGCAGTCAAGAAGTATTTCGCTTAGGTTTGAGTTGACAGTTTGCTAAGTTGAAAACCCGAAAGGGAGGCTCAGGCAAGCTTTTGGTCAGACCAGTCTTGGCATTTGAGCACATTTTGGAATTCGAAGTTGTTAGGGAGAATAGTGATCATTGTTTTTGTGTAACCCTTTTTCTTTCATGTACTATTTCCCAAACTTTTGTAAACCGTTGGAGTCGCGTTCGTTAGCGAACTACCATCTTATTAATAAAATTTGAGCATTTACCTTTTGTGGGCAAAATTTTAATTTTTACAGAAAAATTTGAAACAAAGTTATTTAAAGTATTCTTATTTTTAAAAAAAAAATGTGTCGTGAATAATGAAAGGAATCTTAACAGTTGTTCCGAGGATGGTCAAGCCATGAAATGCAAAACAGTACAGTGACTTATCCTTGCATGATGAACATGTTTCGTTTCAAAATCGTCATGAGGTGTTGGTTGTGTAAACTTGCGTTTCTCGTGGTACTAAGTTTGGTGACTCCCCGGTTGTTCGGGTTAAGCGTTGTTTTGGACACCTTTATTTGGGCAATTTCTGAAGTGTGGTACGCTTTGTCTCATGCCAGTGGTCTATTGGTACTAGAAGATTGGATTTGAACATTTGAACCTTGTGGCGTGTTACGCTCCGACGTGGCTTTGTGTTTCCAGTTCCAGTTATCTTCCGTCTTTTTTAAGATTGGCCGAGTATCTATCTTGTCGTGACATCTTATCGTCTTCAAGATATTCCATCTGTTCGTTTTGTCAGCATAACATCCATTTATTCATTTACACTTATATCACGCACGCATATTCACATTTGCCGTTGATTTTGGGTCGTACTTTGTTTATTCAAATGATGTACATTTTCTTTCCAAGTAGAAAGTTAGCTTAGGCAGAAAATGTGCTTCCTTTCTAAATTCCCCAACTGAGCTAATCCTCGTGGATGATCTTTGATTTAGCTTACCCTGTCCATTTCTGGATAGGATGAATCCCCAATCAAGTTACTTTCTCATTGGGTGGAGTCTTGTTTGACTTTTTTCTCTCTAGTTATTCCTGGATGAAGTTGTTGTCTCTTGCGTAGGCTATCTCATGATTTTCCCCAGTGAAATCGCGACCTAGACGAGTGGTGCATTTATTTTGCATATTTAAGTATGTGATCTCTTCGGGAAGAATTGATTCATGTTTCTCTTTGACGAAGATTTTATTCTCTGCCAGTGTCATCGCAACTTCCTTCTGAGTTACTCTTCGGAAAACGACAAGCGGCAGCTCTTCACGAGCAACTTGTGCGTTATTATTATTTTCAGAAAATGACAAGCGGCAGCTCTTCACGAGCAACTTGTGCGTTATTATTATCTTCGGAAAACGACAAGCGGCAGCTCTTCACGAGCAACTTGTGCGTTATTATTATCTTCGGAAAACGATAAGCGGCAGCTCTTCACGAGCAACTTGTGCGTTATTATTATTTTCGGAAAACGACAAGTGGCAGCTCTTCACGAGCAACTTGTGCGTTATTATTATTGGAAAACGACAAGCGGTGGTCTCTTCATGAGCAACTTGTACGTTATAGACATCGTTGGAAAACGACAAGCGGTAGCTCTTCACGAGCAACTTGTGCGTTACTATTATTGGAAAACGACAAGCGGCGGTCTCTTCATGAGCAACTTGTACGTTATAGACATCGTTGGAAAACGACAAGCGGCAGCTCTTCACGAGCAACTTATACGGTATTACTATTTTGGAAAACGGCAAGCGACAATCTCTTTATCTGAGCAACTTGTGCGTTATTATTTTTCTGGAATACAGCAAGCGGCAGCTTCTTTATTTGAGCAGCTTGTATGTTATTGGTATTTTTTCTGGAATACAACAAGTGGCAGCTTCTTTATTTGAGCAGCTTGTATGTCATAGCATCCCTGGACGACAGCAAGTGGCAGCTTCTTTATTTGAGCAGCTTGTATGTTATCGACATCCCTGGACGACAACAAGTGGCAGCTTCTTTATTTGAGCAGCTTGTATGTCATAGTATTTTTGGAAGACAGCAAGTGGCAGCTTCTTTATTTGAGCAGCTTGTATGTCATAGTGTTTTTAGAAGACAGCAAGTGGTAGCTTCTTTATTTGGGGCAACTTGTGTATCTACAATCTTATTGTTATCTCAGCATTAATGAGTATATCTCCAGAAATCTCCCAGAGAAGTTTGTTATGAATCTTTTCCTTCAGAAGTCGGTAATCCATCATCAGCAAATGTGATACTCTCTGTCTATCTATGACTTTGAGTTGTGAACTCACTGTTTTTGGGGTCGATAATCTGTTTTATGGCCTATGCAAGATGCCTTCTTTGTTAGGGTCAGAGGTCGTATTCCCTCAATTTTATTCACCGTCAAGAGTCTGTCATTTGAAATCGATGGCTCGTTTCCCCAGTAGTGTATAATCCATGTCTCTGTGTTTTGTTGGTGTTTGATTTCTCCAGCATTGTCTTGTTTCATACAATATCTTTCTCTGTGAATTCAATCACTGCATTCATATCAAACGTAATGGCGGTATCTTAGGGCAAAAATTTGCGTATTATGTATTTAAGTACCTTCAATCTCGTCGAAACGAAGATTTTAATCTTCATATCTCCGGATAGAAGAAACTTAAATAGGGGCAGCTGTTGTACCCCAAATTTTGACCTAAGATACCATCTCCCATCTGCATCATTGCATTGCAAGCGTTTTGATCTTTTGATTTTAAAATTCATAACTTTTTCAAGTTGAGAGCTGTTTATTTTTGAACGCTAAGTTTATTAATTGATCAGACAATGTTTATTAATTATTTATCATCTTAAATTTAAATAATTGGAATTTATTTTCAGTTATTATATAATTTAAAGATTTACAAATAATAAAGTAAATATTTGAAAAGAGGTATATTAATTGATCAGGCAATGTTTATTAATTATTTATTATCTTAAATTTAAATAATTGGAATTTTCTTTTCAGTTATTATATAATTTAAAGATTTATAAATAATAAAATAAATATTTGAAAAGAAGGTTATTAATTGATCAAACGATGTTATTTAATTATTTATTGTTCTAGGTTTAAATGATTGAAATTTTATTTTCAGTTATTATAATTTAGAAGAATTATAAATAATGAAATAATTAATTGAAGAGAAGTTAATTGGTCAATGATGTTTGTTAATTATTTATCATTCTAAATTTAAATAATTGAAATTGATTTTTCAGTTATTATATAATTTAAAGAATTATAAATGATAAAACAAATAATTGCAAAGAAGGAAAGAATTAATTGGTAAATATTGGAGTTTTATTCATTTTATTCTAATTGTTACAATTATTGTTTAAATACCGTATTTATTTACAACGTATTTACAATGATAATTTTTACAATGTTTAAAATGAAATAAAAACTATCCTAATTTTTTCCTAAATTCTAAATCTTCATCTTCTATCCAATGCTCATTTGATTTTACCTACAAAGAATTAAAAGAGAAAAGTCAGAAGTGAATAAATAATTAAAAGCAAAAAAATTAATTAGCGTTCATCATTAAAAGCAAACGGCTGGAATCAGTTTTTACCCTTTTTGCAAATCACGGGATTTCTCCCGGTTCACAAAAAGGGATGAATTTTTGTTGATAAAAATGAATGCACAAATTTAAACATGCACAAATTCATTTTTTTGTCAAAACTGCATTTTTCAAATCAATTGCACATTTTCAAAAGCCCACTGCATAATTAAAAAAAAACCAATTGCACAAATTCAATTGTTTGTCAAAACAGCATACAAAAAATCAACAGCATATGCAAGTTTCCAAAGCCAATGCAACGTAAACATGCCAAAATATAGGAAGAGGCCAAAAACATAAGGCTCCCATGCAGTAGACAAAGAGAAGCATGCAGTGTGCAAATCAAAATATGCAAGCATAATATTTCTATTCTCATCATTTTCCAGCATTGTGCTTTTTCAGAACAAGTAAAGTACATACAACATTTTAGTGTTTCATTTGTACTTAAGAGAGAGAAGAGAGGAAGAGTGTGGTTTACAGGTTTTTGGCTTAGGCAAAAAGAGTTACAAAACAAACTGCAGCAGTATACAGTAAGAAAAGAGAAAGCATGAAATAGGAATAGAGACAAACCGTATGAAGCAGTAATGTGCAGAGGGATCAAAGGGAAGGATAGTAAAAATATACCAAACCTGAGCTATCGAATAGAGCCAAGCCAGCAAACTGTTATAACACAAAAAACAACCCCTTCAAAAAAAAAGAGTTCAACCTGTCTTCAAGTTTCATATACTGAAAATTGTCAAAAAAATACAGAGGCCAGTTCTCAAAGTCTCAAACCATAAAACCTGTGAACCATTTTCATAGCCTAAGCCATAGTAACAATAAACCTTATGGCCTAAAACCACAAAACTGCCAATCCATTTCAAAACCTCACCAAAACACAACCTTATGGCCTAAACCATAAAACATGTACCATCCTAAATAACCATTTCAAAACACCATCCACACAAACCAAAAACCACTTCGAGCCTGAAGTGAAACCAGTAAAAGCCATCACCAAAAAAAAAAATTCAAACCACTGTCAATCCATTTCAAAGCCAAAGCCATGGTAACATAAACCTTATGGCCTAAAAAACCAGTAAAACCAGTAAACTCAAAAGGCCAAAGCTGTTGAAACCATAACCAGTTCTAAAGCCAAAAACCAGAATACCACAACAATGCAAACTTTGAAAAACAATGTCCGAACCGGAAAGCCTCAGATTATGTCATCATAGGCAACCAAATTCAAGCATACAGAATCACAGCGAGAAGAAGAAAGAAACAGTCAAGCATCAACATAGGAAAGCTAATCAAAACGAAAACGTTTCAACAGTAGCATGTTCAAGACAACCAAAAGGTCTTCAGAAATTCCATCATAGACAAACGCAAAAGGCAACAGAATCACAGTGAAGAAGAAGAAAAAAATTATTCGAAGGCAACATTGAAGCATACAGAAGCGAACCAAAGGAAGAAGAAGAAAGATACAAATACAGAGTACCAGGGTCAAAGTAGCTATCACGCCTCCGCCGTATTCCTCGTCGTCCGGCCTCCTACGCACACCCAACCGTTCTTCCTCCATCTCCCAAAGGTAACGTTTTTTTTCCTCTCTTTCTTTTGTACACCTCATGTAACAACAATAATTTGAAGTTAGAATCAATGAACACAAAATTAACACATGCAGTAATCAACAAACCTAACGAAATAAAACGAAATTGTACCGTGAATCCGTCGCCCCCTAGCTTTCTCGTTGGAGGGAAGAAGAAGTGTTGAGATGCTGGTGGCCGTGGCAAGGGACTCAGAGGCAAAGACGAAGAAGAACCCAGAGACGAAGAAGACGAGCAAAGTGAGCGCCGCTGAAGCCTTAACCCTAATCCCTTTTCCAAAACTAACAAATCATGTTTAACCCTAAAAACAAATTATGCATTATGTTTGGACCTCAACCCATTTCCACCTAAGCCCAGCGAATTTGCTTATCCACCCCCATATCTTGCTTCTGATTATTTTTTATTTTTAGGCCCTTTAGAAACCCTCTAGCCCACACTTTGGTTTATTATGTACCCCCCTTTTGATTTTTGATACCTTTTTTTTTCTATTTTGTTTTCTTTAGCCTTTTTTTTAGAGTTTTTATTAATTTAGTTAATTAGACTTAATTAATAAGAGATGTATTTTAATTAAAACAAATTTTTAATAATTGACCAATTTTTATTAGTTTAATTTTTAGGATTTAATTTGGTAATTTTAGTATCCCTTTTTTTAATTAGACTTAAGTTAGTATCTTTTAAGTTTTAATTTAGTTTAATTATTTAATAACTCTAAAAAATAATGCTTTATATTAATATTAAAAAACATATAAAAATAAAAATGACTTAAAATTAAAAACATGTTATTTTCTTTAAATTATTTCCCTTGCTTTAGTTAATACTAATACAAAAATATTAAAAAAAATAGAATTTAAGAATTAAAACATTTTATCTTTTCTTTAATTAATTCTCTTGCGTTATACCTATTAAACAAAAATCTAAAAAATGCATGTTCACACCATTTAGTCTTTTATTTAATTGTTGTATATCATTATCTGCATAATTTTCTGTCAACTATTTTGTCTTTGTTTGTTTATTCCGTTTATGTCTAAATCCAAGGGAAAAACGATTAAATTTGTTGACTTCATGTCCTCAAGTCCAATCATGCGAATATCTTCATTTCGTCAAAACTTAAGACAATTTTTCCTCAACATTCAATCTTTTCAAAATTCATACCTTTTAAGCCAAAACTTCGACGTTAGGTCGTCGTACCTTCAAAAACCCGTCCGTACCCCTTTTCGGCCAAAACAATTTATTTCGATCAAACAAACGAATTTTTATAAACAGATATTTCAAAAGGTTCCTATAGAGTACTATAGATACATTGGGTGCTAATACCTTCCCACTGTATAACCAACCCCGAAGCATAGATCTCTTTTCAAAAAACGCCTTGTATTTTTATTACTTTTAAAAAGTATTATTTTACATTGCATATTTAGGGTTTTATTTCGCTCTTTCCCCTTTTCCCTTGGAAATAATAAAGCGCGGTGGCGACTCTTGCTTTTGTGAGACGAATTAATCAATAATTCGATCTCCGATTTACCCCGCTACATTTTTTATCACTACACATAGTCCTAGGAAAACACAAAGAAAAGAAGCTTCACACTATCTACTACGCAAGCAGAACACTCGACCCCGCACAAATGAATTACGCCACTACGGAGAAGGAACTCTTAGCTGTAGTATTCACATTGGACAAATTTCGTTCCTACTTAGTAGGCGCTAAAATCATTATTTATACGGATCATGCTGCGATCCGATACCTACTAAGCAAGAAGGACGCCAAACCGCGATTACTCAGATGGATCTTACTCTTACAAGAGTTTGACTTAGAAATAAAAGACAAAAGAGGAACTGAAAACGTGGTAGCTGACCATTTATCGAGATTAGATGGAATCTAAACCGAGAGTGTTCCCATAAATGTAGATTTCCCTTATGAACGCCTCATTGCCAAGCTAGAGACAAACCCTACCGACAGTTTAGATCCACACAATGAAACTTTCACAACTGCGGTAGTAAAATCCATTTGTACTAATACCACATTACCATGGTACGCTGACCTCGTCAACTATTTAGCTGCCGGTGTTTTACCACCTGATTTAACGTACCAACAGCGGAAGAAATTTTTCCATGACCTTAAACACTACTTTTGGGATGAACCACTACTATTTAAAAGAGGCGCCAATGGTATCTACCGTCGCTGCGTTCCTAATGATGAAATAAATGACGTCATTTCCCATTGTCATTCCGCCCCTTATGGTGGACACGCTAGTACATCGAAAACCTATGCAAAAATACTTCAAGCTGGCTTCTTTTGGCCTACCTTATGGAAAGACGTCCACGTAGAAATTATGAACTGCGATAGATGTCAACGCACAGGAAATATATCTAGACGTGACGAAATGCCGTTAAAAGGAATCCTCGAAGTAGAAGTTTTCGATGTGTGGGGAATTGATTTCATGGGACCTTTCCCCGCATCTTTTGGAAATAAATATATTTTGGTAGCCGTCGACTATGTATCAAAATGGATTGAAGCCATCGCTGCACCCACAAACGATACACGTGTGGTACTAAAACTATTCAAGAATATTATCTTCCCACGATTCGGTGTCCCAAGACTAGTGATCAGCGATGGTGGCTCACATTTTATCTCCAGAATCTTCGAAAGGTTACTTTCTAAATATGGCGTTAAACATCGCATAGCCACACCATACCATCCTCAAACAAGTGGAAAAGTGGAAGTGTCAAATAGGGAGATCAAACAAATACTTGAGAAAACCGTAGCCACATCCAGAAAAGACTGGTCCTCCAAGCTAAACGATGCTCTTTGGGCATAACAGACAGCTTTCAAAACTCATATCGGAACAACGCCGTTCAAGTTAGTTTATGGAAAATCTTGTCATTTGCCAGTAGAATTAGAACATAAAGCTTATTGGGCGATAAAAACCCTTAACTTAAACTATAAGAGTGCTGGCGAGAAACGAGTGTTAGATATCCATGAACTAGAAGAATTGCGTTTAGACGCTTATGAAAATGCTAAAATTTATAAAGAACGAACAAAAAAATGGCACGATAAGCGTATCTCATGGAAAGACTTTAAGGAAGGAGACATCGTACTCCTATTCAACTCTAGACTAAAACTTTTCCCGAGAAAATTACGTTCCAGATGGTCCGGACCATTCGAAATTAACAAAGTTTTCCCAAGTGGTGCGATAGAAATTAAAGGTAGTTCTATCGAACCATTCATAGTTAATGGCCAGCGCTTAAAGCACTATTTCAACGTCGGAAATATCGACTTCTCGGCTTATCTTTAGTTAAGTGAGCCGCCTACCCCGTTACCTAACTGAATAGGTATTTCCTGTCGAGCCGTCGACATAAAATAAAGGCGCTTCGTGGGAGGCAACCCATGTTTTATTTTAATTATTTTTTCTGCTTTAATGTGCTTTTATTTTTCTTTTCTTTTTCTTAATTTTTTAAAACATTTTCATTATTGCATTTCTTACTCTTTTCTATTTTTCTTCTGTTTTTATTTCTCCGTTTCATTTTTCTTTTTCTTTTTAACTTTGGCAATTTCCTAACCCGAAAATACTTACTTAATTCCCTTTTCTTTCAAACATTTTTCAAATATTTTCAGGGGGGTAATTATTTTTCTTTCACATCTCGCGCTATGGATTGTGCTAACTTCATGAATGTCAAATTGCGAAGCCGACATCAGAGAAGACAGTTTGCAGACCTGGGTGACCGGGAGATGTGTCCTAATATATATGCAGATGATCATGCTATGGCTGCCCTTGGCATTCGCGAGAGTGTCATGTACTTGCTGCACCAGATTGGTTGGGACACTGCTCCTATCCGTCGGAGGTTCTGTACCTACAAAAGGCTGACTCTGGAGTTTCTCAGCACCTTGAGTTTCATTCCAAATCATGGAATGGGATTCAACCGTGGGTTAATTACATTCAGAATGTTTAACATGGATTACACTTACAACCTGCGGGAGTTTAGCCAGCTGCTTGGGTTCCCTTTTGGACCCGATGTTATCAGTATGACACATGAGAACCTTTTGCCCGTATCTGAGCTTGACTTTTTCTGGGGAAGCATAGCTGGTGTTAACCATCCTGAGCCGTCAGATCTGTACTCTGAATGCATTCATAACCCAGCTATCAGGTATTTCCACAAGATCATAGTCCACACTATCTTCGGCAAACAGCAAAATGTCACCTCTGTATCCTGCGATGAGCTGTTTATTATGTATTGTGCATCTCAAAACCGTCCGGTGAACGGTGTAGCTTATATGCTCGCTAATATGGAGCGGATCATCGACACTCCAAATGCGCCTATCTTGTTGGGTGGGTTAGTTACCATGCTGTCTAATGCCATTGGACTCCGCCGACCTATGCTCGGTTCTGCTCCGCTTTATGGCATAAAGCCGATGGACATTGCCTTTTGTTTCAACACTAGCATGATTGGAAACCTTGGGCCAGATTCATTTGACTTGCTAGTTAATCATCAGATCGTCCATCATTTTAAGCTGCCTGACCCAAGAACCAGTGTGCACAACCAGAATAACTGGCTGTTTGATCTTCACTACCCTGCTTCACCACCCTCTTCACCATCTACAGTTGACATTTATGAGGTTCCAAACAATGCTAATGCTGAAGAAGATCCTGCTACACCGCCAGGTTACCATGATCTCCCTGATCCTTGGGAACAGGAGGCTACTTCCGCCGAGACCGTGCCCCAGGTTCCTGAGACTACTCCACCTCCACCTGCTGTTACCTTAGACTCCCTACATGAGGCCATTACGGACATGCGGGGCGAGCTGACTTCTCTCAGGGTGGACTTTATCACCTTCATGGACTTGGTGACTGATCAGTTGGACTATATGCATCAGCATTTGTTTCCACCTCCCCGTGGCTAGAGTTGCAATCGTTATTTCATTTCCTTCTCTCTTGCATTTTTACGTACAGTGAGGGCACTGTAAAGTTTCTGTGTGGGAGGGATTTTTAGTTTAGTTATTATTTCAACATTATCACTTTCTTTTATTTTTAGTTACGTTGAAACAATTTGTTATGCATTTATTAAATTGAAGTTTATTTTAATTTCTTTCCCAGTTTACTGTTTACTGTCTATGCTTTATTTACTGTTGTTATTTACTGTTATCTACTGTCTATTTCGTTACATTTAAAACTTTAATTAATTAAAATAATTAATTAAAACAAACATTTCAAATAAACCAAAAAAAATATATATAAATTCTTCAAAAATCCAATTCCCAAGAAAAATAATAAACTCATCACTCTCCAACGGTTCTGTAACGTTCTTCCTATTTATGACTCTGTCTGCGTTACGACCGTCACACCCTTGTGACGAGCGTAACACGCCTCTTTGCTTCGTGACGAGTGTCACACCCCTGTGACGACCGTCACGCAGACAGAAACCAACGGCTGTTACAGAGAACCGTTCCAACCTTCTTCCTTATAAACCCATTTTTCCTTCCTCCATTATCACCACACCACACGAAAAACCACCTATTCACTCCATTTTTCTTCCAATTTCTAAACTCCCAACACCAAATCAACATCCTTACAATCTCCCATTCTCACATTCCCAAATCAAATCCATTATCACCATGGTAAACAACCCAAACGCTCAAGTTATCAATTTCAGAATCGGCGAACCTGGGGAGAATCAACGAGCAAAGTATCAAAAATTCCAACGTCGAGGTCTCCAACCCACAAGGTACGTTGACATCGACTACCTACGGAGTTTGGGACTACTCGACAGTGTCCGCCGATTATTACAAAGCGTGGATTTGTGGAACCTCTATCGCGAACCAAGACCAATCTACGAAACTCTCACTCTTGAGTTCTTGAGTTCGTTCGCCTACCTCACTCCGCCGGGTGTCACAAACCAACTATCAGGAATGGAAAAATTTCGCATGTTCGGCGTTTAGCACCAATTGCCTCAATCCGACATCGCGAGGCTTATGGGATTTTGTTCAGACGAAGGTGCTCATTTTCGGGTTCCGGATAGTTTTGGTGAGGAGGCTTTCAACTTGTGGCACAACCTAACGAACATCCGTGCCGGGTCCTACGACCACCTCAACGCCACCCACATCCACAATCCGGCCATCCGCTACTTTCATCGCATTCTTAGTAACACCATCTTCGCCCGCGACAGCAACCATAAGCTCAACTCCAAGGAGCTCTTCTTTCTACATTGTGCGTTCACTGGGCAAAAGATAAATGCCGCCCCGTTCCTACTTGCTCACATCCACTCTATTTGTGCTAGAGGAGGAAAACCTTTCTATTTCGGAGGGCTAGTTACTTCTATTGCCATTGGTCTGAATTATGGTGCTGCTCTTGCAACCTTTCCTTCTATGGCACCGGCTTTGCTAACCTTGGATCACTGCAAAGCCGCACACCTCATCTACGAGCGGGAAGACGGAAGATTCCACCCCGTAATCAGGAATACTGTCTATCAGAATATCATTTTGCCGAACAGGGACCGAATCGATCCAAGTAACCGAGCAAACTGGTTGTTCGACCCTGAAGTTCCCGCAGAGCCTGCACCTGCCCACGAAGACTAAGCTGCGGCCGCCGGAGACGATATACAAGAAGAGTTGGATAGTGCTCCGCCTGTCCACGACATCCCTGGATCCTCATCTGCACCTCCTCCTATCAATCTTGAAGACATCCTCTGCGCCCTCCACATGCAAAATCAAATGAATGCGGCGCTTGAAAGGAGGCAAGCTGAGAAGTTTGAGTCTCTGTGCGCCCAAAACGCTCAGATCTTGACTGGGCAGCGAAACATGAATGAGAGGTTAGATGAGGCGCTGTCAGAGCTTAACGCCTTGAGGATAGATATGAACACCTATGGCTTCCAAGACACCGACGCTGAAGCCACTCCTACCAGACGCTCTCGCACCAGGAGCAGAGGACGTGGTCACCAGTAGTTTGTCTTTCTTTAATTTCTTTGTAATTTGTTTCATTTCTTTTCCTTTTGTAATTGTACTTCCCCGCATATATACCGCAACATTGAGGACAATGTCGGATTTTGTGTGGGAGAGGTACCTTTCAATCTTTAATAAAACTAGTAAATTCTTCCGATATGTCTCGATTCAAATTCTTCGCTTTACTTTGCCATACCGAAAAATTTTTATTTTCGCATTAGCCCGACATACCTATTTTAACGAAATCCCAGTTGAGGAAGCCGAAAATGTCATAACAAGATCGATACGGTTCTGTCACCGTAGACTTCCTACTTACGCGATCCGTTTCAATAACCATTATACCGATATCTGGAGTTTCAAGTTCTAGAAGTAACCCCTAGTAGTTTATACTAGCAGTCAGCACCGTCTTGACACAAACCACATGGAGAATCGATGAACATAAGTGTTTGATGCCTGATTCTAAAAAATATCCTTCCTATCTCGCTGCTAAAAGAAAAGAAAATTTGTGTACCCAAATATACGGGCACATATAAGAGCTGAGCAAATAATGAAGGAATCCAGTGTTGGTTGGTTCAGAGGTATCTGGTTCTGAACTCGGTAGGGCGTGCTACGGACCGATCCCCCACAACCTCCAATTTGGATAACATATGTAGGGTTGCCACATTCATGTACCAGACCCCGTGCTAAAGGATCAAAGTCACTAACCGGTTACTCCACTACGAGCGTGCTAAGGCAAAGGGCTTAATGTGATTGTGCCAGAATGAAACCGGGTGAAAAAGATACGAGGAACTCCGGGCAGAGTTATAATGGAACTGTTGGATAGCTCGTTTAAAATAGAAGTCTACGAGTAAGCTTATTGTTTCGTCATTAGCGTATCTTTTGTGTTTTACTCTAGTATTGGCCGAACCAACGAGGATTTCCCGAAACCGCTTTAAAAATCCAAGGTATGTCATGCTTATGCGCTTTCCTGAAAACTTGTCTGACCTCCCGAATGACTATTTGCTTGAGGACAAGCAAAGGTTTAAGTATGGGGGAATTTGATAACGAGAAAACATATCGTATAATTAACATGCTTTTTACCGATTTTATATTTCTTTAAGTCGTCTAACCCTCGATTATTCCGAGACTATTTGTCTTTTTGCAGGTATAACACTTGTCGACTCAAACCGATGAAAAAGGACAACGTGAAGGAGGCTAGACGAAAAACAAAGAGAAAAAGAATAAAAAAATACAAAGTGTAGACTTCTGGATAGGTGACGGTCGTCACGCCCCTGTGACGGGCGTAACACCCCACAACATAAGGAAACGCTCGTCACACACACCTGACGAGCGTAAGGCACCACTTCAGTGTGTGACGACCGTCACCCACCTGTGACGACCATCACGCGCGTGAAGGAGGACGTTACGCATGGCTTGAAGATGTGGGCGTGAAGGGCAGACTAGTTCTCCCTGTTTCTACTGAATCTCCTATTTTATTGCCACTACTATTACTGCTCCTACAATTTCTCCACGAAGACTTCATCAAGAATTCAAATTAAACAGCTGATTTTTTTCTGCTATATATATGAGTACCAAGGCACAGTCCAAGGGTCGAAGAATTTTAATCAGATCAAATATTTATTTTATTTTTACAGTTATTTCCAATTTGTTTGTTTTGCAATTCTGCTTTCAATTCCTTGTAATTTTCATTCAAGCCTTAGTTTCTATTTTTAAGTGTTAATTCTTCTTACAAGAATTAACACGAATTTCTACTGCAAGTCAAGCTCGAAGATCGGATTACTGTAGTACCTCAAGATTACTATAGCATCTGTAATTCCAGGTTTTCTATATTGCAATTATTATTTATTTAGTTTCTATAATATGCCATTTATTGCCATGAATTATATTTTAAACTTTATTGCTGTTAAGTTAATTATGTCTGGCTAAATTATTAATACCGGTATGTGACCGTAAGAACTGAAAGAATTCAATGATACCTTGGCCAAAAATATTCATAAAACAATTTCTGGTTTCCAATTTCCAATATTAATTTAACTATCCTTGTCACGAGAGTGAGAGGTTAATTAACACGATTTTGCCACGAGAGTGGGAAATTAATTAAGGCAAGAACCTGCATGCGAGAGCTGGGGTTCAACCCAGATAGTGGTAACGAAGCATTGATTTTTAAATACACGAGAGTGTTTTAATAAATTAATTAAATTCAAATTGTTTTCAAAAAGTGTTATTAAATTTAAAGTGCATCCACTAGGTTTAGTAGCATGACTTATTTCATAAACACGAGAGTGTATGTCTCAGGTTTTTAAACAATTAGCTTTTACCGAAATACTTTATAGGCCAAGCGATTCATCGAATTCCCTAAGTCTGATTATCACATATCGGTATAATTAGTACTATTACTTTTAAAACTAAACTGTCTCCCCCAAATATCGAATATTCATTGCTTAGTTAGACAAAACTGTAGCATTAGATCGTATGTGATTGATACACAGTCTCTGTGGGTTCGATAATCTTTTAAAACTAGAATGACTGAACTGTATACTTGCAGTTAGTATCCCGACAGACTTATAAAGTCCCGATCAGTACGGTTCGACCAACGTGCCTACCAATATGCTTGGTTGCAGCATCTTCTGAGTAGTCTGCGTTGTAAAATAATAGCAACTTCTCTCGAGGATAAATGGGTGAGGAAAGTGACTGGACAATACCAAATTGTTGAGAGACAAGGTTTGGTTGATAAGCGATCAAGCTTAATTGATTTTTCGAGCTCTTGAATCTCAATGGCATAATTCTAGGGCAAGAAACGATTCCCACATGCCCACATATTCATCATTCAAGTCTTCTTCTTCAGTCGAAGGAAATGTTCTGGTGAACCATTTTGGACCAACTTTTCGACTGGCAAAAGGAGCCATGGTCGAAACAAAACGTTTGCGCTCCACAAACATCATCACGAAACTTGTGAAAGCCTTCTGAAACTGTTGGCCTTCATCAGTAGGAGTCAGCAGTGTAAGCCTGGTACCTTCGACCCTCCTGTTCAGGATTTCTAGGGCCGCTTCATTAATCTTATTCTTCTGAGGAAGAAAAGATTCGAAGGTGGCATTGAGCCAAAGTTGGAGAAGCCAAAAAGGGCCAGAAAGCAGCAGGCTCACCCTGTCCCCTATAACCTTGAGTTGGGTCACACCATTACTGATGGACTCATATAGATTGGCTAAAATCAATTCGGCCAGACAAAGGGGATAGCCGTGATGAAGCTGCGTCGCGAGCGTGAGCATTTTCTTAGTCACCTGAAGTGACTTAGTGCAAAAAATGAAATGGGATAACCACATAGCCAAAAAGGCTATATGCTCCACCTCCAACACAATACTGGAGGCTTTATCATGGAAGTGGTTGATAAAAGTGGTGTAGGTGGGTTTTGTAGCTGCAAACCCAATAACATCTTCAGACAAATCCTCAGGATCAAAATAATCTCCAGTCGGTCGAAGACCAGTAATTGCGGCTATGTCGAATAGGGTGGGGGTCACCATCCCACAGGGAAGATGAAAGGTAAAATATGCGCTATCCCAGAAATATAGCGAAGATACCAACATGAGGGGACAATAAGACAATCCTGTCTTCGACAGCATCACCAAATCGTAAATTCCCATTTCCTTCCAGACGGAGGTTTGCGCCTTCTCCACCTTATTTAACCAATTTGAATACTCTGAGGAGAGGTTAGGGCATGATCGAAAGATCCTGGTCCCTTTGTTCATAAATTGAAGGTTAATGTCCTCCATAGTCTGAACATGCTGCTGATTGGCCGAAGTAGTGTCTTCGGGATCATCCCTAGGCTTATTCGCGCAACCTATAGGTCTGAGTCTTGGGTGAGTAGGAAAGAAGGCACGATTCCTCATGGGATTATCGACGCACATAGACAAAGGACCAGACATAGCATATATGTCTTCAGAGTACCTAATGGGAATGAGGAGTTGGGAATCATATACTTCTCGCCACTCCCTCGTCATGGGTTCAGAAACAAACCGAAGCCCACCAGTCGAGGAAGGAGAAGGGTTAACAGAAAAGATATTTGGTTGGCTTTGGATATCATCAGCATTTTTAGGTTGGGGTTTGGTGCATTGAAAAGGAAAGCCATTGTTGCAGATTTGGAGAAAACGAAGTTGACAATACAAGGTGTTTAAAAGCAGAAGATTTGGAAATGCTTGGAGTGGTGAAAGTTCCAAATGAAAAGGTTCAGGAGTATTTATAGTCTTCAGAAAGGGATATGTCTCGTCAAGGCCATTTAATTCTATAAAGATAGTGGGGCACGTGGCGAAGTATGAAGCAGTTACCATGCAGACGTTGGAAAACGTTTAGACATGCTTGCCTAGGTTCTAGGAATATGGTCATCATGGCAGTGTGGTAACGGCAGTTAGAAAAGACATCTTGGAGAAAGAGTAATGATGGGTTTTTTCGAAAGCAGCAGCTGTTGGAAGACGAAAAGCGCACGTCAGGACTTTGTGGACAACTAGAAAGACATGTGTCGAATGGAAAGATCAAAGAATGGATATTTCTTTGGGCGTCAAAATAGACATTCTTGGGGGGCAATTTGTTGGCTCCCGAATTCGACACTTACTATATTTGGTCTTTTAGACTAAAAAACTGGAATAAACCAAGCCAAGAATGTTTCGACGTATGGAATAACTTAGAAAAAGATCTAAGTTGTATTTGAGCCTTCGACCAGGGCTCACTTTCAAGATTTCGACTGAAGAGGACTTATGACCTTCGACTAAGAGAAAATACCCTCGCTTTGACACATAATACGAGGGACATTTGAATTTGAGTTATTGGAGGGAAAGACAGTTTCGCTAGCGGCTAAGAAGAAGCAACGTGGCTGGAAGCTAGAGGTCGAGGGACATGCATAAGACACTTGTCTTCATATTAGCACAGAGTCGTTCCTCGAAGGTTACTTAGTTTTTAGTATAAATTAGGAAATCTGTGTAGTTTTTAGTGGTGTTTAACCTATTGTGCTAGTTATTCAAATATTGTCCAAGTAACCGCTGTGTGAGAAAGGATAAAACTGAGAAATATACGTTGGAAACAACTATTTTTATTAATGAAAGTATTTTAAATTGCTTTAATATTATTTTGCAAAGTTATCTTTCTTGCATCTTTACCTGCATTTCTACATTTTTGTCTACTTTTCCAAAATCTCAAGTATCTTTTCTCTGGTCGAACGTGCGTTCTTCCTGATTGCTTGTCTTACATAAAAAAATTAGCATATGTTCTGGGATCAATCTGATCGATCCTGTGAGTAACCAAAAGAACTTTCCTTTTTGGAGGATCAGCGGTTGTTTACTAAAAACCACGGTAAACACTTTCAGATACAATTCAGATACGCACCAGATACGAATGCCATCCTGATACTCATTCAGATTCAGCTTTCAGATACAGTTCAGATATGCACCAGATACGGATTCCATCCTGATACTCATTCAGAGACAACTTTCAGATATAGTTTAGATATGCACCAGATACGGATGCCATCCTGATACTCATTCAGATTCAACTTCTAGATACAGTTCATATATGCTCCAGATACGGATGCCATCCTAATACTCATTCAGTTCCAGCTTTCAGATACAGTTCAGATACGCACCAGATACGGATGCCATCCTGTTGTACCCATAAATTTTCCCTCCCATATTTCTCAAAACCTTTCAAGAAACATTCCCAAGTTGCTCAAGGTAGTCCAAGAGTTGGCCAGACAAGCTCTCTCCTAAGGCAGTCTACCCCAAATTAGGGTTTCAGTTTGCATCAAGATGTTTAAATCAAAAGGGTCCCAAATGCTCACCAATGTCATAATATGTTCTCAAGATCATCCATGTCAAGTTTCAAGCCCTACATAGAAAGTTTGCTCAGTCAATTGCTCAAAGGCCTAAAAATCGACTATGCTAGGACAAAAGTCAATTGTGGCCCACATACAGTCAAAATTCAAGATTTTTGGTCAAAATCCTCATTTTGAAGTATATTTCATCATTTGATCAAGGGTTGATCATGATTCATCAAGGATTGCTCATAATTCATCAAGACTCAAAAGTTGCTAAATTAGGGTTTTGAAGGAAAAGTCAGCTCAACTTTGACCAAGCATAACTTTCTCATACTTTATGATAAATGACGCATCCAAAGCTCATTTTGAAGAGGATGCAATTCCCTACAATCCATATTCATCTCCTAAGTTCAAAATATGCACTCACAAGAAGTTATGAATTTGGACATTATAGGTCATTTTGAAAAGTCAACAAAAACACTTTTTTTGTCAAAGCTTCATACATGAGCATGGAATATTAAATTGAGATTAGACAAAAAGGGTTGATTATAGGACATCTTAAGCTTTCTAAAAAGTCCAATAACACCTCCAAAAAGTCAAAATTGAGGAAGTTATGTATTGGTGAAGTTGACCCTTTTTTGCAAAATTGCCAAGAGTCAAATATGTCCAAAATTGCAATTTTTTCCAAATGGGCCCAACTTTTTATGCTTGCATTGAGTTTTTAACATGGTCCACGACCTCTAAGCCCACCCATACATTTTTATACTATTTATTGTATTTATTTTGATATTTTATTCATTAAAATTCAGAATTAAATAAATAAATAATTGAAATAATGTAAATTTTGATGTGAATCTATTTTGGGCAATTTTTATGCTGGTTTATGTCAATTGATTTCGTGCAATAACCTTTCAAATGTGTCCAGGTTCATCCACATGTGAAAATGACATAAAATCATCAAATATGACATTTTTTTTCAAGTTTTGATCATGGTCTTAAAACACAACATTATGAGGGAGATTCTTTCCATGCTTTCTTGTCTCCTCATTATCCTCTATAGATATAGAGCCATACAAGTTTGAAAGGGATGAAAATCCTCTCTAAAAAGCTCTCAAAAAGCTCTTCAAAAAGCTCTTCAAAAAGCCCTCCAAAAATCAAAGAATTGGTGCAAGTCATATCTCGAGGTTTCGGTCTCTCTCAATTGACATCAAGCCTCAAACCATCCTCTTGAAGTCCTAAAGAGTCTTACAAGGCCCAAGAACAATCCATCACACGCCTAGCACGCCCCCTATTTTACAACACTGGTTTGGTAAAATTTTAAACTTTGAATCTCTAATTTTAATCACATTTTTTGGTATGCTAACGTTTGTTTGAGTTTATATAGAACAGTTATGGATGGTTGAATCATAGGTTCCACGCAAGAATAAAAAAACACTATAGTTAGAGCATGAAGCTTTCGAAGATTTGGGCCTAGGGATTTCTGATGATTGCACCCCCTGTTTACTTTTGTTACTAGGCCCATCTTTATTTTCATGTTTTATTCATTTTGTTTATTTCTTTTAATCCCTTTTATTTTTTATCAATAAACAAATATAAAAATCACATAAAAATAGACTTTGGATTTTTTTTCTTAATTAAATTTTAATTTTAGGTAAAACTTTAATTTCTTTTTGTAAATAACTTAAAAATAATTAGAATAAATAGGTTTTATTACTAACTTAATTATATTTTATTTTTTCCTAAAATAACCAAAGAAACCAAAATAGATCATGTAATTATTTTTATTAATTAATTTAATTAACTAATTAATTGCTTATTTAATTTAGAAAACGTATTTCTTTTATTAAAAACAACAAAAAAAACAATTTTTCTTTTAATTAGGTTAGAAGGGTCAAAACCTTAAATTCTCGTCGATCTTAATTCTTCTCGCGCACTTTATTTTTATTATTTACCATATTGATGTAACTGCCTACAGTTTGTAATAGTTTAATTAGGACGTTTATTTACATTTATCGCTTTATTTTCAAAGGGTTTGTTTTTGGCTATGTAAATACCCGAAGCCTTGTAATAGCGTAGTTTAAATTCCGCACTTTAAATTCTGTAAATTATTAACTGTTAGATGTATGAATAATTAGGGCTTGCATGACAAGAATGGATGTTTAATCTTAAAATAGTTAGATCACCCTAAATGTGCAAAGATAAATAACTGAAACCAACACACTCGCACATGCGCACTCCTAGGGTACACTCCCACTTGGTTGCCTTCATAAACAGTCATTGAGTATAGGTTGTTTTAGAGGTCACCCTCTTGTCTAAAAGATCATAAGTTGCCTCGGAAAGGTTGCCTCGGATATTGTTGCCTCGGATAAATGATCTAAGATATTAGGGTTACCACTAAGACGTCCTAACGTTGCTTTAGTGACCGTATGTCCCTCTTTCGAATTGACCCTTAAACTCCAACGACGGTGCTACCTACTCACTAATAGTGGGATAGCATTGTCTAAAGGAAACAAACATAGAACTGTTCCTTTTTCGAGTAGGTATATTAGTTCTTAAGTACTTGCTCAATCAAAACAAACTTTTTTCACACTTACACTCCTTTATAAACAAGTTTTAAAAAACACTTCATTACACTCTTGAAGACAGACGCAAGAGTTAAATCGAAGTTAAAACAAAAACTTTTCAAAACCCACAAACACAAAGAAAACAATTTTGAAAATGATGAGCAAGTACCTAAGAGCCCGTAGATAACTACGGATAGAAAGGGTGCTAATACCTTCCCTTTCTATAATCTACCCCCCGTACTCAGAAATACCTCGAAAATGGAATATTTCTGTGCTTTTTTCCTTTCCTTGTTGGATAAAATAAAAGTCGGTGGCGACTCTTGCTTACCGCGACATTTTTCAAACACAAACGTAAAACGCAAACTAGCAATTCCTTAAAAAAGGGAAACACGTCCCGGTTTTGGCCACCGTATCACAGAACTGGAGACTCTGTTGGGGAGTTAATAAGTGTGGTGTATCTTAGGATTAGTTCATATTGTTTTCAATTGTTTGATCAGTTTGCTTTATTTTTGTGGGTTTGAATTGGAGTTACTATAGATCCTAACTCGGATATGGGGATACCTTTTAGGTAAGTAGCAATAGACTGTGAGGGAATTGTATGGTGTAGACCGATACGGTTGAAGCAGTAGCTACATTGGTGTGACACATTAGTTGGTACCGATATCCCTTGTGGATGAACAAGGAGAGTATGGGGCTGCTAATGGGTCATTAAGCATCAACTGACCTTAGAACCTATAATTGACCAACTTGGCCATAGAAAAGTAGCAGTATGCTACACTCATTGAGGTCATACTCTCGCGATGATTCCGGCCACAAGAAAAGGTTGCTAAACTGGAATTATGACCGATCGAGGATGGTCAGTGATATTGAGATCCTCTAGAACCCGGTTACTATTACTAGGACAGGTTGAACCAACTAAACTGAAAGAGGGTAATATCTAAACTCCATGCCAGGCTGAAATTTAAGGGCTATTTTGTGACTTGTGTGCTTTCAACTTGAACTACCTGCACATGTTTGTTATCTAACAACATGAGTTCTTTACAGGTTTTGTTTACAGTCCTTATCCAATAATTTGGATTTCTTGTCGGATTTACTTACTTACATCACCTCATATTTTTGCTTAAACGCATAACATACGCATCATAACATCATGATTTAACATTTCCTTAACCGTTTCAAGGATCTCAAAGGTTTGTGATGCAGGTTATGATGAACCAAATGTCTTGCAAGGGGCAAGGGGATTTATTTCCCCTAGCCAATGCTGTCTAGTGATCAAAACACGATGACTTGAGTCAGTGGCTATGACCCACTCGATATGGTGAGCTTGACTCTTGAAGAAGGACTCTTAACGACACGAAGTTTCTTTAAACAAATTTTAACAAGTTTCTTGTTTACCCCGCGAGATCCTTGAAAACATTGCATACATATATCATACATATCATTGCATAACAGGTCTCCCAATACAGGTCTCTCATGTTCTCGCTGTTTATTTCAGCAATGGCTTTCCAACAAAACAACCAAGATCTTCATACTCAAGAAGCACAGTTTAGGGAAATCTTCCTAAACTTATTCAAGGGGCAAGAAGAGTTGAAAACACTCCTCGTCGGGAACTTGGTCAAGAAAAGTCTTGAAGATGATAAGGACGAACGGCTGGAACAACTGCAAGCTGAGTTAGGTGCCATGAAAACCCATATGCTGGGGCAGATGGCCCTTATCCAAAGCTTAGCCCGGGAACAAGAAGAGATGAGAACCATTATCAGTCAGCTTTATCAAAACAATACAACAACATGAAGCAAACAGTCGAGGCCATGGACCAAGTTATTGATCAGCCTCCAAGAAGACAAAGATTTGGTTTGGTAAAGAATGGACCTCTCCAAGTTGCTGCTACCTCAAGGGTTCAACAACAATCTCGTCAAAAGCAACGGGTTAATCAGAGTAAGCCAGATACGCCCAAAAGGCAGTTTGCTGAGCTCAACATGCCGTTGTCTCAAGCTTTACAACACCTGTTGAGATTGAATCTAATGATGTTAAGGGATCCTCCTCAAAATCCCTACATAAACTCCCCAAGGTACAATCCTGATGCAAGGTGTGCATACCATTCTAATAGCCCGTGGTATGATACTGATGATTGTTGGGCATTGAAAAACAAAATTCAAGACCTGATCAATAAAGGAGCATTGAAATTCACACAAGATAGTCAGGCTGAGTTCTTCTACCATCCCTCCAAGGCTCACCATTTGAAGTGACAAGTCCTGAGACGAGAAGACTTTTTGTTCATTAGAATTTTCAATTTGTAATTTTCTTTTGATTGTTCAGACATTTATTCATGTCAAACTTTGTTACTTTATCAATGCATTGCATATGTCTGTTTTGAATCAATCCATTCATATTCACTATATTCAAATTGCTTTCATTTTTTTGTGATGTTCAACTCTCGATTAAAAAATTCTAAGCCTTTAGAAGGAGGATGACGAAATTGATACCACAATCTCTACAATATGCTTTTGAACAGACCCCACTGACGAGGTATAGACGTTGTTTCAAATCCTAAACAGTAGAGTTATAAGGAAGATAATCCATAGTCAACCCCTTTAAGCCAAAGAAGTTGGAATTTTTCTTTTCACAAATTAAAACCCTTAATCACAACCCGGGGTAGGGTAGTTTCCTCAGTTAATTCAGGTGCACAATGAATGACTTCAAAGACGTCCTTCCAAAACAAAAGACAGTGATGGTTCCCTATAATCATCAAGACAGGCAGTCATTATCTCTCAAAAATAAAAGCCCACTAAGTCAAAACCTATAAAGGAGACTTATAAAAAACTGGGGCATCCCGCTGACTGTAATCACAAAAGAAACAGTTCAGGCAAAAGACAGGGATAATAAAATCAAAAAGAAAGTGATCCTACAAACTCTCAACAAAAATGACTGCCTGTTCAAAATAAATTGTCAGTATCCGAACCATCACTGGAATATCAGAGCAAAGACTCCAACGGGATCTAATACACGATTAGCTGAGTTTAGGATCGAAGAACATCATGAAGAACGGGTGGGTACAAATACATTTTTGAGCCTTTATCCTTTGTTTCATGAACCGTGAACCAGGCCACGTTATAACCCTTAAAAGTCCTAGCTGAAGCATGGGTTAGTTCGAAAGCATACTGTTACAAAAGGTATCCTGACTCCTGTAGGGCTTGCTGTAAATCCTGAGTTGACATCATATTTTACAAAATTCGCTTGTTTTATTGAAAACTTCATTTTCAAAGAACTTCAAAACAGACATAAGCTTTGCATTCTTAAAATAACATCATTTGCATATGACTATTTGTGCAACAGCAGAAAAATTCGCAAGACGAATATCTAGTGAACAAAAACCTTTTCAATAAAAAGGATCACCTCAAGTGGAAAAAAAGCACTTCCAACCAAGGGGCAGACACGATCATTGTCCATCATCTGAAGCAGTTAAGTCAAGATTCAAGGAATCTCTCAAAGATGCTAAATAGCCAAGGGAAAATCTCCATCTGAATCACTTGGGGCATTGGACATGAATTCCAGCAACGAATCTTGCATGATCAAACAAACATCTTCTGGTAGTATGGAAACACAACACTGCTGACAGTGACAACTCCCTACACCTTGAGAGCGTGGACATAGTCAGAAAATACTGCGCATGAACAAAGACCCGCTAGGTTAACAGGCCTAGGTAAAAATAAGGGCATCCCGACGAACCAAAAAGGTTCGGGAAAAAATTAGGGATAAAAAATATTTGTACACCCGGCAAGTCGAAAACCCGAAAGGGCGGCTTGGGCAAGAAAGGGTATCCCGGTGGACTGGAAATCTGAAAAGACAGTCCAGGAAAAAGTTAGGGATTAAAGAGTACGACTAGGTCCCGTCATCTCGTCACTTGCCTAGCAGAAGAATACTTGTCATTTCGATCGAAAGATACCAAGCACCTCATAGGTTGGGATAATACTCAGTCCACAAGGCCTCCGCAGGCACCTTCTCCCGCAAATACAGGGGCAGATAAGTCTCGATGCAAAGCCATCGTTATATCCTCAGCACGCGTCCCAGTAACATTCACTCCCTGAAGAGTAAGAAAAAGACAGTGATGTTAGTTGTTCTAAACAGGACACCACTCTCCCCAGCTGAGGCTCGCAACCAAGAATGAGTCGGCGATATTATCCCCAAGTAGAGTTTCTCCATCATCAAGCATTAAATAATTATCCCCAGCGGAGTCTGGAAATCTTCCCCAATGGAGTTTGGAGAATCATCCCCAGTAGACTCTGGAAGATGGTCCCCAGTAGAGTCTAAAAGGTTATCCCCGGTGAAGTCGCAACTGAAAGATCATCCCCAGCGGAGTTCATTCCTTTCACAAACGGAAACTCAATCCCCAACAGGATTTAGTATCGCCAGCAACGTTAATTCATCCCCAGCTGAGTTTATCAGCGGAATCCTCAACAGAGCATGTCCTCCCCACAGAGCCATCTCCTCATCAGCTTATTCCCCAGCGGAGTTATCCTCTCCTGCAGGTTTATTCTCGCAATCATCTTCATTCGCTATCCCTAGCGGAAACGAAAAATTCAACTCTCTTCTCCAGCACCAACCCGAGATTTATTTTCCCCAACTAAAAACATCACATTTTCATACATCATGATACATGCATATACACATCATACAAACACAATCTCATTTATTTTGAGAACATTGTTGCCTGATACATATCATGCATTACATACAACTAACCTTTACCTTTCAGGAAAGATGCAATCAAATTCTCACAAAAATTCAAGCTATGAAGCCTTACCTAGGTTTCTTCCCGGTTCAGATGCAGTTTTACCTAAACTCCTCATGAAGCAGCCTTACCTAGGTTTCTTCCCGGTTCAGATGCAGTTTTACCTAAACTCCTCACGAAGCAGCCTTACCTAGGTTTCTTCCTGGTTCAGATGCAGTTTTACCTAAACTCCTCATGAAACAACCTTACCTAGGTTCCTTCTCTGTTCAGATGCAGTTTTACCTAAACTCCTCATGAAACAACCTTACCTAGGTTTCTTCCCGGTTCAGATGCAGTTTTACCTAAACTCCTCATGAAGCAACCTTACCTAGGTTCCTTCTCAGTTCAGATGTAGTTTTACCTAAACCCATCATGGAGCAACCTTACCTAGGTTCCTTCTCTTTCCCGATGTAGTTTCACCTAGACGCATCCTGGAGCAACCTTACCTAGGTTCCTTCTCTTTCCCGATGTAGTTTCACCTAGACACATCTTGGAGCAACCTTACCTAGGTTCCCTCTATTTCCCGATGAAGTTTCACCTAGACTCATCCTGGAGCAACCTTACCTAGGTTCCTTCTCTTTCTCAATGAATTTTCACCTAGATACATCCCAAAGCAGTCTTACCTAGGTTCCTTCTCTTTCTTGATGAAGTTTCACCTAGACTCATCCTAAAGCAGCCTTACCTAGGTTCCTTCTCTTTCCCAATGAAGTTTCACCTAGACTCATCCCGAAGCAGCCTTACCTAGGTTCTTTCCCTTTCCCGATGTAGTTTCACCTAGACACATCCTGGAGCAACCTTACCTAGGTTCCTTCTCTTTCCTAATGATTCCTCAGTTGAGTACGGACGATCGAAGTTCCTAAATATCAGCAGAGATGATTCCTCTGTTGAGTACGGACGATCGAAGTTCCTAAATATCAGCAAAAATGTTTCCTCCGTTGAGTACGGACGATCAAAGTTCCTAAATATCAGCAGAGATGTTTCCTCAGTTGAGTACGGACGATCGAAGTTCCTAAATATCAGCAGAGATGTTTCCTCAATTGAGTACAGACGATCGAAGTTCCTAAATATCAGCAGAGATGTTTCCTCAATTGAGTACGAACGATCGAAGTTCCTAAATATCAGCAGAGATGACTCCTCAGTTGAGTACGGACGGTCGAAGTTCCTAAATATCAGCAGAAATGTTTCCTCTGTTGAGTACGGACGATCGAAGTTCCTAAATATCAACAGAGATGTTTCCTCATTAGAATACAGACGACTGAAGTTCCCAAAATTCCAAACAGAGATGACTCACCAGCAGAATAACAGACGCTGAAGCTCCTAAAATTCTACTTCTCTCAACAAAGATCAGCCTTCCCCAGCGGAATCTTCCTCAACAACAGGTATACAAGCTCTCACTAAGGAATCTCTTATGCGAAAGACACTCCTTCAGATGGCATCTTTAATCCCATCCCCTCGTCATCAATTTCCAAATGGCATCTGTAAGCCCATTCCCGACATCACAAGACAATTACCACTTCATACGAGTGCAAATTTCTGGGCACTCTAGTGTTCAATCCTCTTCCACCTTCGGATCATGAAAGGCACGAAAGCCAATCTATATCCTCAGGTTTAAGAAGATTGAACAGGGGCAGCTGTTGTACCCAGAAATTTGCCCTCCCATATTTCTCAAAACCTCTCAAGAAAGATTCCCAAGTTGCTCAAGGTAGTCCAAGGGTTAGCCAAACAAGCTCTCTCCTAAGGTAGTCTACCCCAAATTAGGGTTTCAGTTTGCATCAAAATGTTTGAATAAAAAGGGTCCAAAATGATCACAAATGTCCTAATATGTTCTCAAGATCATCCATGTCAAATTTCAATCCCTACAGAGAAAGTGTGCTCAGTCAATTGCTCAAAGGCCTGAAAATCGATTGTGCTAGGGCAAAAGCCAACTGTGGCCCACATACAGTCAAACTTCAAGATTTTTGGTCAACATCCTCATTTTGAAGTATTATTCATCATTTGATCAAGGGTTGATCATGATTCATCAAGGATTGATCATAATTCATCAAGACTCAAAAGTTGCTAAATTAGGGTTTTGTAGGAAAATTCAGCTCAACTTTGACCAATCATAACTTTCTCATACTTTATGATAAATGACCCATCCAAAGCTCATTTTTAAGAGGATGAAATTCCATACAATCCATCTTCATCTCCCAAGTTCAAAATATGCACTCACAAGAAGTTATGAATTTGGACATTATAGGTCATTTTGAAAAGTCAACAAAAACACCTTTTTTTGTCAAAGCTCCATACATGAGTATGGAATATTAAATTGATATGAGACCAAAAGGGTTGATTATAGGACATCTCAAGCTTTCTAAAAAATCCAAGAACACCTCCAAAAAGTCAAAATTGAAGAAGTTATGCATTGGTGAAGTTGACCCTTTTTTGCAAAATTGCCAAGAGTCAAATATATCCAAAATTGAAATTTTTGCCAAATGGGCCAAACTTTTTATGCTTGCATTGAGTTTGTAACATGGTTCACGACCTCTAAGCTCACCCATACATTTTTCTACTATTTATGCTATTTATTTTGATATTTTATTCATTAAAATTCAGAATTAAATAAATAAATAATAGAAATAATGTAAATTTTGATGTGAATCTATTTTGGGAAAGTTTTATGTTGGTTTATGTCAATTGATTTCGTGCAATAATCTTTCAAATGTGTCCAGGTTCATCCACATGTGAAAATGGCATAAAATCATCAAATGTGGCATTTTTTTCAAGTTTTAATCATGGTCTTAAAACACAACATTATGAGGGAGATTCTTTCCATGCTTTCTTATGTCCTCATTCTCCTCTATAAATATAGATCCATAAAAGCTTGAAAGGGACGAAAATCCTCTCTAAAAAGCTCTCAAAAAGCTCTTCAAAAAGCTCTCTAAAAGCTCTTCAAAAAGCTCTCCAGAAATCAAAGAATTGGTGCAAGTCATATCTCGAGGTTCCGGTCTCTCTCAATTGACATCAAGCCTCAAACCATCCTCTTGAAGTCCTAAAGAGTCTTACAAGGCCCAAGAGCAATCCATCACACGCCTAGCACGCCCCCATTTGACAACACCGGTTTGGTAAAATTTTAAACTTTGAATCTCTAATTTTAATCACATTTTATGGTATGCTAACGTTTGTTTGAGTTTATATAGAACAGTTATGGATGGTTGAATCATAGGTTCCACACAAGAATAAAAAAACACCATAGTTAGAGCATGAAGCTTTCAAAGATTTGAGCCTAGGGATTTTTGATGATTGCACCCCCTGTTTACTTTTGTTACTAGGCCCATCTTTATTTTCATGTTTTATTCGTTTTGTTTATTTCTTTTAATCCCTTTTATTTTTTATCAATAAACAAATATAAAAATCACATAAAAATCGCACATGCGCACTCCTAGGGTACACTCCCACTTGGTTTCCTTCGTAAACGATCATTGAGTATAGGTTGTTTTAGAGGTCACCCTCTTATCTAAAAGATCATAAGTTGCCTCGGATATGTTGCCTCGGATAAATGATCTAAGACATTAGGGTTACCACTAAGACATCCTAACGTTGCTTTAGAGACCGTATGTCCCTCTTTCGAATTGACCCTTAAACTCTAACAACGGTGCTACCTACTCACTAATAGTGGGATAACATTGTCTAAAGGAAACAAACATAGAACAATTCCTTTTTCGAGTAGATAGATTAGTTCTTAAGTACTTGCTCAATCAAAACAAACTTTTTTCACACTTACACTCCTTTACAAACAAGTTTTCAAAAACACTTCATTACACTCTTGAAGACAAACGCAAGAGTTAAATCGAAGTTAAAACAAAAACTTTTCAAAACCCACAAACACAAAGAAAACAATTTTGAAAATGACGAGCAAGTACCTAAGAGCCCGTAGATAACTACAGATAGAAAAGGGGTAATACCTTCCCTTTCTATAATCTACCCCCCGTACTCAGAAATACCTCGAAAAAGGAATATTTTTGTGCCTTTTTCCTTTCCTTGTTGGATAAAATAAAAGTCGGTGGAGACTCTTGCTTACCGTGACATTTTGCGAACACAAACGCAAAACGAAAACCAACAATTCCTTAAAAAAGGGAAACACGTCCCGGTTCTGACCACCGTATCACACATCCTGATACTCATTCAGATTCAGCTTTCAGATACAGTTCAGATACGCACCAAATACGGATGCCATCCTGATACTCTTTCAGATTCAGCTTTCAGATACAATTCAGATACACACCAGATACGGATGCCATCCTGTTACTCATTCATATTCAGTTTCAGATACAGTTCAGATACACTGCAGATACGGATGCCATCCTGATACTCATTCAATTCCAACCTTTTGATACAGTTCGGATACGCTTCAGATACGAATGCCATCCTGATACTCATTCAGATTCAACCTTTTGATACAGTTCAGATACGCTCCAAATACGGATGCCATCCTGATACTCATTCAGATTCAGATTTCAGATACAGCTCAGATACACTCCAGACATGGACGCAATTTTGATACTCATTCTTTCAACTTACAAATTATAATTCAACAAGCATTCTTGGATGGCATCTACAAGCCCATCTCCAACAAGATTCTATCACCTCTCCAAATGGAATCTTTAAGCCCATTCCTCCTATCATCGCATCGCCGAGTGCAAATTTCTGGGAACTCTAGTGTCCAATCATCTTCCAACTTTGAGTCATGAATGGAAAAACTCACCAATCTAACTCTTCAGGTTTAAGAAGATTGAACAGGGGCAGTTGTTGTACCCCAAAATTTGCCCTCTAATTTGTCAAGTATTTTCTCACAAGATCTTCTACGACATCAAGTTTGCAGCATTGATGCATCAATTTAGGCTTGAAATTGGCACAAGGGCAAAATGGTCAATTGCATACTGAAAAGTCAAACTTTGACTTTTTGATCAACATTACATTTCAAAGATCAAATTTCATCAAGACATTCAAGAATATCAAGCTTGATCATCAAGAAGTCAAGAAAGTCAAAAGTCAACTTGAAAAGTCAAGATTTCCAAGACTTAGAAATTTTCTAAGTGTTTTTATACATGATAATTTCATCACTTCATGCCATTCTTTCACCAAGATGCAAGACGGTTCAAGGGAAACTTTCAACATAAAAGTTGTATATCTCCATGATATCTACAACATTGCTTTACACAACTTCTCCTAAATATGCTTGGATCTCAAGTTATAAATTCATGAAGTCATGACATTTTCATTTAACACTTAGAGAAATTTTTAACATATTTTGTTCAGGATTTTATCCAAACTTCTTGGCATTTTTTCACATAGTTCCAAGATGATTTTGTCAAAATGGGTAACATGAAAGTTATAGAGGGTGTTTCAAGCTTTCCAAGACATCCAAGAGCATGAATTTATCATACTTGAGCTAGGAGATTCAAGGGCATGAAGTTGGGCATCCACCCTTGATTTGCAAGTCATTCTATTGAAGAACACACAATAAAACCCTTATGCTATGCTGCATAATCTTATGTCGCAGGCCTTCTTGCTTGCAAATCTCTACATAATTTAATGTTTACACAAGAGCTTGAGCTATTACCCAAGTGTTTGAGCCATTGTCCAAAAGATCTTTCCATTTATGGCATAAAGGCACCATTGCTATTCTTGAAAAGCAAGCTTTTTGTACAAAGTTTGTCTTGAGCCCATACCTTGCTTGTTTCTGATTTCACTCCACCATAAAACATGGAAATCAACCCCTCTAAACCAGCAACTTTGGTACTTCATCTTGGGACCATGGAGTACTTGACATAGTTTGATACTTACATCCCAACCAAATCATAACATGCTGTCTTGCAAAGTTAGTCAGCTCATATTCACAAGTCCTTTGCCTATAAATATAAGAAGCATTTGCAAGAGAGAGAGAGGTTGGAAAGAGGTTAGAAAAAATAGAAGGAGAAACAAACACTCAAACTCATTTTTACTATCAAAAAACCAGATTTGTCCATAAAACCTCCATTTTTGAGCTTTGAAGTCCACACCTTTGAATCTCACACCTTGCAAGTTTTCTCCAAAGCAAACCATTCAAACACTTAACATACACCATATATAAGTTGTTCAAACATAAGAATAAATTTTGTAACATCACTATCACCATCTTCAAAATTCAAAAACATACATTGCAACTTGACTCGGTTGGAGCAGTTCAACCATTTTCAGTACAAAAGAAAGGTTAGAGTTACTTCAAGAAGGTTAAAAGGAGCTTGATCAATCACCACTTTACACTCGAAAACATCCGTGCGTGTCCTAAAGCTTATGCTTCAAGAGGTAAACTTTCTCAAACTGTGATCTCATTGTTCATGCATCATTTGCTTTTGCGCTCAAAAGATATAACAAGACATATCAAAGAGAAAACACTAACAAAAAGCTAGACCAGAGGTTGACACGGGTGTCCGTGTCACATGACACGACCCATGTCAGCTTATTTGGGTTGAAAAAACATAGTAAAATGCAGGTACAGAGGCTGACACGGGTGCCCGTGTCAATCCACACGGCCCGTGTCAGAGTTACTAGTGCGTACATGACCAAAAAAGAATGAACAAGGGCTGACACGGGCGCCCATGTCAGGTGACACGGCCGTGTCAGGTGACACGGCCGTGTCAGGATGGCTGGACCAAAAAAATGCATAAAAGTCATAGACAGGTCCTGACACGGGTGCTCGTGTCCCCCGACACGGCCCGTTTCAGCTCGGGCACCAAATTTCTTGATTTTTGGAGATTTTTTAGGTTCTTTTGGATATATTGCATTTCTTGGAAATGACCTAACTTTATAAAACATTTTTGTTCAAGTGAAACCTAAAAAACAATTTTCTAAACAATTAACTTAGACTTAGGTTTTTCTTCAATGAAATTAATTACAAAACCTTTTTTCTACAAAAAACCCTAAAAAGCAATTTCTCTCACTTTACATCTTCTTGCATATTTTAATTTTGCATTTTAGATTATGTAATTATCAAAACCTTGTAATAGTAATTAAGGTTTAATTTTCTTGCAATCCCCATTTGTACATTTGTATACCCCATCCCCATAATGATGTAATAGCATAGTAATTTTACTTTCCGCAATTTATCGCTTTCATATCAATGTTAGTAATTAGGGTTTGTATGGAAAGATAAAACCAACAAATAGAAAACCCTAATCCAAGACAAAATCAAGCATGAAAATAACACACTTGCACACAAACACCCCTAGGGTTACTCCACTTGGTTGCCTTACAAAAAATGGCCATATTAGGCATGCGAAGTATCTTATTAAAACAAAAAAATATAAGATCATAGTCCCTCGATGACGCTATTTAGAGTTGCCTTACAAAAATGATCTTAGTCCCTCAAAAAAAGCTAAGATACGTTGCAACATTGCTAATCATACGATGACCCACGCCCGTTCTGTTTACATCCAAAGATAGGGTTGCTTAACAAATCAATGGTAAGACAACAATGTAAAAGGAATAAAAAATGCATAAGAAAGACATTTGAGTAGGTAGATTGCTTCTAGTTACTTGCTTTATTTTCAAACAACTATCCTTACTATTTTCCAAAACAAACACACACTTTTGCAAACATCTTACAAACATTGAAAACATTTTCAAAAAGACAAACATCTTTGTATACATTCTTACGAACGAGAATCATTACAAAGATTGCCTAAACAATGGCCTCTTTTACAAAATACTTTCAAAACCACACAAAGCATAATTTCAAAACAAAAGCAAGTGATCTAGCAAGTAACTAAGTGCCCATGGAAAACCATGGACGAAAAGGGTGATAATACCTTCCCTTTTCATAATATACCCCCCAAACTCAAGAAACAATCTCAAAGGTATTTCCTGTGCTTTTTCACCTTTCCTTTGGATAAAAGAAAAGTCGGTGGCGACTCTTGCTAACCGCAACATTTGCAATAAAACACAAAAAACCTCAAGTCAATTCTCCCACCGTATCATAGTAAGTCTTCAAGATATGTGGGCATGTCAGGATGTAGGATAGTGTATGGAACATCTCCCTCCATGACAGGCTCAATGATTACCGGGAGGATGGAGGGGTATGGCATCATAAGACTTTGAGTACGAATTCGTACCCATTTGAGGTAAGGCTCAAGAGGGATGGAATTCTTGTGCCCCAAAGTCTTGCTACCCACCTTGTTTAACATCCTCCAAGCTCGGATAAATCTCTGGCGAAGACCTTGATTGTCGTTGTCGTAGTCAAATACCAAACCTTGAATCAGCATCTCGTACAGGCCATCCCTTCGGGCATAACCAAACTGTCTTAAGGATAAACATGGGTTGTAGGTGATTCCTCCCCTAATGCCAAGTAAAGGGACATTAGGGAATTCTCCATAGCGGTCAACAATGATAACATTCTCTTTGGATCGGGAGCACCAATGAATGTCTGAATGTTTGAGTGCCATCAACCTTTGGGACCACCTTGAACCTTACTCATTTTTTAATACAGATTGGGGAAGATGAGAAATAAACCATCTTTCCAAGAGAGGAGTGCAACACATAAGGACACCTCTTTTCCTCATTGTGAGAGTGTGAAAAGAGTGTAGGATATCCCCTAGTAATGTAGGCACCGGGTTGCATGATATGAAGATTTTGAAGGCGTTCACATCTATGAGTTGGTCATGATTTGGAAACAAAACCATCTCATAGATGAGGAGAGCCACAATATCCTCAAAGGCTTGCAGATCCAAGGAATTCCAACAACTTCGGGCCTTTTCAAATAAGAACTTTGCTAGGAATCCTTTGACACCACTCCTTGTTTCCCAATGAGTTGTGACATCAGATGAGTGCAAATGTAGAGCTTGAGCAATCTCTTTTGGCTTTGGGTCTCTTTCCGTACCGTTGAAAGGTAGTTGATTGAGAATGGGAATCCTCAAGATTTGGGAGAATTCTTCCAAAGTAGGCACAAGTTAATAGTCGAGAAATGTGAAGCAATGGTGCAAAGGATCAAAGAACTGAAAAAGCACTTTCATCATATCCTCATCTGTGTTGGAGGTGACCAAGTTGAGTAGGCGGCCATGTCTTTCTGTAAATGGAGAGTTTTCAGGAATCCTTGAAGCTAGCTCCTTAAGTTGTGGAGGGATCCTCACAAGGTTGACTTGAATATTTTTCCTGCAAAGTGAATCCATATCCTACAAAACAAGAACAAAGATGAATCCCAAAATCCTTGAAATGTTTAGTGGATGTATATGATGTTCATGATGTTATGTACAAATATGCATATACAAACAAAGCAAACAAATCCTTAGTTTTAGGCTTGCATGGGGTTTTATAGGTAAGTACCCTCTTGAAGTTTAGTTGGCTCAAACTTGTCCTAATAATAGTAAACGGGTTCTAAGGAGCTCAACATCACTGGTTTGTTTCCTTGGTCATTGTTTCAACACAAGCGTTTTTAATGGAGACCGAAATATCCCAAGAAACCAAACCTCAATGAGTGTAGTATCGAGTATTTACCAACTTCAAACTGCACCAAAGCCGGTTATCTCACTACATCCTAAAGGCCAAGTTGGTCAAGTAAAGGTTCTAGAAGTTAATTAGTGCTTCATGACATCACTCAGCGGCCCCGTGTTCTCTTTGATTAACTCAAAGGCTACCGGTACCCACAAATATATCGCACTAACGTAGATACTATTTAGACCATGTCAGTATACACCGCACAGTTTCCATAATGTATTGCTACTTAACTATAATGTATCCCAAATTCGGGTAGAGGATTCAAACCCAAACAAAGAGCCATAATTTAAAGCATACAAGTCAAACAATGTAAGCAAGTAAATATGATCTAAACCCTAAGGTAACCCCACTTTTAAAAATTCCCCAGTAGAGTCGCCAGTTATGTGATACGGTGGGAGAACTGACTTGAAGGTTTTGCATTTGATCGAAAATGTTGCAGTTAGCAAGAGTCGCCACTGACTTTTCTTTTATCCAAAAGGAAAGGTGAAAAAGCACAAGAAAGACCTTTGAGATTGTTTCTTGAGTTTGGGGGGTGAATTATGAAAAGGGAAGGTATTAGCACCCTTTTCATCCATGTTTTTCTATGGGCTCTTAGTTACTTGCTAGATCACTTGCTTTTGTTTGAAATTGTGCTTTTGTATGGTTTTTTGAAAGTGTTTTGTAAAATAGGCCATTGTTTAGGCAATCTTTATAATGATTCTCGTTCGTAAGAATGTATACAAAGATGTTGATCTTTTGAAAATGTTTTCAATTTTGTAAGATGTTTTGAAATGTGTAGGTGTTTGTTTTTAAAAATAGCAAGGATGTTTTGTTTGAAATGGAGCAATTAATTAGGAGCAATCTACCTACTCAAATGTCTTTCTTGTTCATTTTATTTTCCTTTGACATTGTTGTCTTACCATTGATTTGGTAAGCAACCTTATCTTTGGATGTAAACGGGACGGGCGTGGGTCATCTTATAGCCATGGTTAGCAATATTGCAAGGTATCTTAGCATTCTTTTTAAGGGACTAAGATCATTTGTAAGGCAACTTAGATAGCGTCATCTAGGGACTATGATCTTGTGTTTGTTTGTTTTTGCTAAGATACCTTACATGCGTAATATGGCCATTTTGTATAAGGCAACCAAGTGGAATAACCCTAAGGGTGCTTGTGTGCAAGTGTATTATTTTCATGCTTGATTTTGTCTTGAATTAGGGTTTGCTATTTGATTTATTTTATCTTGCCATACAAACCCTAATTACTAGCATATTGTGTAAAAGCGATAAATTGCGAAATTTAAAGTTACTACGCTATTACAACATTTGTGGGAGGGGGGTATACAATTTATGAATGTGGATTGCAATAATATAAACCTAATTAATCTATTACAACCAAATTGAATATTGTACAAATAATTGAAGAAATAAATATAAAGTACAAATGCAAATTGGAAGAAATAATTTTTTTGTGTTTGGATTTTTATATGAAAAAGTTTTAACCTAAACCTAATTAGAGAAAGATAATTAAATTAAAATTAATTTAAATTAAATAAGAAAATAAATTAATTAAGAAGATCTTTTTTAGACAAAACCCTAATTCTATTTAGTTGATTAAAGGGAAATAAGTTTAAAGGAAAAAAGTATTTTTTGTATTTTTGTCATGAAAATAATATATATGGTGTTGTGAGATATTTTTGGCCTTTTCTTATATTAAAATAAATGTATTTAAATAAATAATAACCTAGTTTTTAATTTAATTTACAAGGTAATTAGTAAAGATAAATAAAGTATAATGAATAAAAAAAAATTTATGTGGAAAAAATATTCAAATTATGTCAAAACATAAATCTATTATTTTAATATTTTTTATGATTTATTTGGTATTTTAGAAAATATATTTAAAATAAAAAATGAAATAAATAAATAAATAAAAATAAAATGGGCCAGGGGGTGCCACAAGTAAACAGGGAGTTATTCAGCAAAAACAAAAACAGAAAGCCAGGCCCAAAGGGCCCAGCGCCTGCAAACAAAATCACAAAAAATGTCAAAAAATGTAAAAAAAAGTAAAAATGGTCACGCTGGGGCTTGAACCCAGGACTATAGGGTGAACATGCGCGCGCTTTTCCACTGGGGTGGCTATACATCCGTTTATATGAACAAAACAACAAATATGTAAGGCAAATCAAGTCCTGATAACTTCATCTTCAACCTCCAGCCGGTGTACCTGTAACTTCTTCATTTCTCCATAAAAATGGAAGATGACAAAATGAAAGTTGTTGCATTCTTCCTCACGAATCTAACCATGTAAATAATTAAGGCTAAAATTAAAAGATAAATGAGAATTTCTCTGACCCTAATTTAAACCCTAAAAATTTCAGAAACTTCAACTCTAAAATTCTCTAAGCTCAGGCCATATAAATGCAAACTATGGATATGTACAGCTTCGTGGCAATAAGGTCTACATTTTATCTTCACAAATGCAAGCCTAACAATACCTAAGTAATGAGATAGAAGTTCAAGAAAAATACCTCAAAATTGGAAATCATGAAATGCAAATGAGCTTGTTTCAGGCAGTGCTGATGATCAGGTTAGCTTCCTTGGACCTCTAGGAAGCTAATGCAATGGCTGGCTTGAGATGAGGATGGCTGGAATGGTCTGGAGAAGTCCAACTGTGATGCTCTATTTTTGGTTATGGAAGACAGGGAAAATGGTGTTACATAAATGAAACAGGTAAAAGGATGAGTTACTCTTGATGCAGGGAAGCTTTAGAAACTAAAAGGCCAAGAAACACACGAGGGAAATGTGAGTTTGGTATGTAAAGTCAAAACTTGCACAATAATGGTGTTTTGAGACAATTTCTGGCTAGAGGGAGTTTGAGTGAGTTTCAGGGTCTTCCAACTCGTGTCCTAGCTCACAAATAGTGCTTCTATTTATAAGCAACAAGTTTGGAGACTTGTTGTTGATCAGAATTTGAATTTGCATCCTTAAGCTAAACATGTGATTTTTGAGAAAAACAAGTTTCAATGCTTATGTACTTGCTAAGATAGAGTGGTTAAGCTTTAAACACACTTGCTTCTGACTTTGTAGATCAAGTGTGATCAGAGGGAACAAGTTAGAGGCTCAAGAGTAGACTTTATGCAAAAGCTTGCTTTTACAAGAATGGTATTGTTAGCTTTCTTCCCAAAATGGCAATGTGAATTGGATAAAGCTTAAATCACTTGGATTATAGCTCAAACGTTTGTGTAATCCATTAATTATGGAGTGACAAATAATTTTGAGGCCTACAAAGCAAATATTATGCAGCCTAACATTTATTTGCATTTGTGTTCATCATGAAAATGACCTATAATTCAAGTGACAAAACACCAACTTCATATCTTCGATTCTCCCTAATCAAGAATGATCTCAAGGAGTTCTTGGACATTTTGTAAATCTTTCAATGTAATCTTCAACTCATCTTTGAATTGCTTTTGAATATTCCCTTTAGAACTATGTGAAAAATTGCCATGAAGTTAGGTAAAAAATCTGCCTAACTAGGGCAAAATTTCACTAAGTCATTTTCATGAGCATATATTCACAAAACTATAACTTGAGATCCAAGCATTTTTAGGAGAAGTTTTGTGAAGCAAAGTTGTAGATTTCATGGAGATCTACAACTTTCATGTTGGGAGTTTCCTTTGAATCATCTTGTATCATGGTGAAAATTTGGCTTAAAGTTATGAAATAAATAAGAAAACTTTGACACTTAGAAAAATTTCTAAGTTTAGAAATTTTGACTTTTCAAATTGAAATCTTGATTTCTTGATGAATAAGTTTCCTATTTTGACATGTTTTGATGAATTATGATCTTTATCACTTGAATTTGACCAAAAAGTCAAAGTTCGACTTTTTAGTATACAATTGACTTTTGATCAGTTTACTGCAAAATTCATCTGCCAATCAAATGGAGTTGCAATGTTTTAAATCATGTCATTAGGTCAAAATGATGCAATTGGACTCTTGAGATCATGCCTTAAACCAATTGATCATTTGCTAGGTCAAAAATCAGAAATTTCCCTTTCTCAGTCAAAACCCTAATTTTGACCATTTTGCCCTTTTGGAGATTTGATCAAATTTCTTGAGGAATTATGGTCCAAACTTGATCAAATGATACATATGGGTCTAAAATGTTGATGTGGATAAAAAATTATGAAGTTTGACTGTAAATTGGCTATGGTTGACTTTTTCCCCAATACAGCTGATTTTTTAGGTTAATTGTTCAATTGACTGATCAAAAGTGTGATCCAAGGCTTGAAACTTGACATGAGTAATCTTGGGGGTCCACAATGATCCTTGAAAATCATATGAAGCATTGATAGTCCATAAATTCTTATGCAAACTCAAACCCTAATTTTGATCATCAGTGCATAAAGAGGTGTCTTGAGCTGATCAAACCCTAGTGCAGTCTTGAGCCCAAGGAGATCTTGTGAGAAATTCTTGATAAGTGAGAGGGAAAATTTGGGGTACAACACAAAGAAACAATTGTCCAGTCAGAATCAGAAGAGGAAGAGGAAGAAGAAGACTATCCTGAAGAACAATATCCTCCAGCCGATGACAAGTATGAGCATCTAGAAGAGCGGTTGAGTGTAATGGAAATCCAAAAAGTGCCTGGGTTGGACTTTGAGGAGTTAGGCTTAGTGTCAGGGATTGTCATACCTCCAAAATTCAAAGCACTTGTCTTCTACAAATATGATGGAGTCTCATGCCCCAAAATTCAAAGCATTTATCTTCTACAAATATGATGGAGTCTCATGCCCCAAAATGCACCTCCGGTCCTATGTAAGGAAGATCTAGCCCCATACCGCTGGCAAAGAATTATGGGTACACTTCTTCCAAGACAGCCTATCTAGAACTCAACTTGATTGTTTTTATCAGTTAGAAAGAGCCAATGTTCATAACTGGGAAGATCTTGCTGCAAACTTTTATAAACAATACCAGTACAACGCTGATCTTGCGCCCACCCGTACTCAACTCCAGAGTATGGCCATGGTTGTAAGTGAACGCTTCAAGGACTATACGCAAAAATGGTAGGACTTGGAAGGGAGAGTCTAGCCTCCTTTATCTAAAACAGAGTTAGTTGATATGTTCTTAGGCACCTTGTCCGGACCGTTCTTCAATCACTTAATTGGGAGTTCATCGGCAGGTTTTACTGAATTGATATTGACCAGAGAAAGGGTAGAAGCCGGGATAAAGAATGGAAAGATTCAAAAAGATGCATCCTCTGCTGCTGTAAGGAAACCATTCATCAGAAAGAAAGAAGTGGTTGTTGTATATCCTTAGAGAAATCAAGATAGGGCCGAACTCCGTCCAATGGCGGGGGCTGTTATGATTCCTAAACCGGCACCTGATCAGCAAAGAAATAACCAACAAAGAATGGAAAGACAAGTCAGAAAATTCACCAGAATTAACATGACCTTATCTCAAGTATTTCCACACTTGTTAAGATCCATCTAAACTCCAAAGAACCCTAACACAACCTATCCTCACTATCATCCAAATACCTGTTGTGCATACCACTCTAAGAGTCCCGACCATGACACTAACAACTGTTGGGATCTAAAGAAAAAAGTACAAGACCTCCTTGAAGCCAAAGAGATTAAATTTGATGCGCCAGAAAAGCCCAATGTCATTTCTACCCATATGCCCAAACACGGCCATAATGCCAACGCCATTGAAGAAGATATGTTTGTTACTTCAGTTGATGAACTTGTGACCCCACTCCTAACTATCAAAAATAACTTGTTGATTGCCGGTGTATTCCCAGGTTGTGATGAAAGCTGTCATTTCTGTTTGTCCTCTCCAACCATCTGTCTTTTGTTGAAAGCAGGCGTTCAGTGCCTAATAGACAATAAGGAAATTTTGTTTGAAAAGACTTCTGTTCCACCTGTTCCTTATAATGATGTTTCCATCATTACCATTTCCGCCAATTCTTCCAGGGTCTCCACCAAAAGACCCGTTAGAATTACATTGGTTCCAAAAGTAACTCCTTTGATAATTACAATGCCTAGACCAGTCCCATATTCGTCAGACAAAACCGTACCATGGAATTATGGAGGGGATGTCTACTACCATGGTATCAAAGAAGATTGGCCAGCTGCTGAAGATTCAAGTTCTAAGAAGGATGACTCCAATATCACTAATATTGCAGGGACTAGCAAGATTACCCGAAGCAGAAGGATATTCTCTCCAGAAATTCCTCCCCCAAAAGCAGTTTCTGGACCCGTAATCATTCCTATTGTTGTTGCTCATCTAAAGGCTGTTCCCATTCCTACAATCATCTTCACTAATACTCCAACTGACAAAGCTGATACAACTCCTGTTATCACTCCTACTGACATTCCTGCTGCCGAATTAACTAAGACTCGAGGTAAAGGTATTCTGATTGAGCCTGTCCAGATGAAGGCACAATCATTGGCTATTCCTGAAACTTCCCGTAAAGAGATGGAAGAAATCCTAAATATCATAAAAAGAAGCGACTACAATATAGTCGAGCAACTGGGGAAAACTCCATCTAAAATTTCCATGATGGCTCTATTACTATGTTCCAAGGCGCATACAAAGGCCTTGGTAAAATTCCTGAAAACTGCCCATGTACCCCAAGAAACATCTTCCGATCAATTCCAAGACTGCGTAGCCAACTTGACTGCAGATAATGGTCTAGGTTTTTTGGATGCTGATTTAACGCCAAGAGGAAGGAAGCATAATAAGGCATTTCATGTCTCAGTTGAATGTAGGGGCACAACCTTGGCTCATGTTTTGGTGGACACTGGCTCGTCTCTGAATGTGTTGCCTAAAAAGGCTCTTGATAGGCTTGACTGTGAGGGATTGACATTGAAACCAAGCAACATAATAGTGAGAGCTTTTGACGGCTCAAAAAGGATGATGCATGGTGTGATACGGTGGGAAGAACTGACTGTTTTTTTGGAATGCTGGTTTGAGTTTTGTGTTTGTCTTTGCAAAATGTCGCGGTAAGCAAGAGTCACCATCGACTTTTATTTTATCCAACAAGGAAAGGAAAAAGCATAGAAAAATTCCTTTTTTCGAGATATTTCTCGGGTTTGGGGGGTAGATTATAGAAAGGGAAGGTATTAGCACCCTTTCTATCCGTGGTTATCCACGGGCTCTTAGGTACTTGCTCAATTGTTTTCAAAATTGCTTTCTTTGTGCTCGTGGGTTTGAAAAAGTTTTTGTTTTGAAACTTCGATTTAACTCTTGCTTTTGTCCTCAAGAGTGTATGAAGTGTTTTTGAAAACTTTGTAAGAAAAGGAGTGTAAGTGTGAAAAGTTTTTGTTTTTTGAAAGAGCAAGTATCTAAGAACCATCTACCTACTCGAAAAAAGGAATCGTTCTATGCTAATTTCCCTTAGAAAATGTTGTCCCACTATTGATGAGTAGGTAGCATCGTCATTGGAGTTTTAAGGGTCAATTCGAATGAGGGACTTACGGTCACTAAAGCAATGTTAGGACGCCTTAGCGGTAACCCTAATGTCTTAGATCATTTGTTTTGAGGCAACAATATCTGAGGCAACCGTTTCGAGGCGACTATGATCTTTAGACAAGAGGGCGACCTCTAAAACGACCTATACTCAATGGCCGCGTACGAATGCAACCAAGTGAGGTGTACCCTAAGAGTGCGCATGTGCGAGTGTGTTGTTTTCGGTTAATTTTATCTTTGTACATGTTAAAGGTGATCTAAGTTGATTTTAGGTTAAAACATTCAATCTTGTCATGCATTCCTATTATCAAACATCTAACAGTTATAATTTGCGAGAAATAAAATGCGGAATTTAAATTACAAGGCGTCGGGTATTTACATCGCCAAAGACAAACCCTTTAAAAATAAATAAAGCGATAAAAAATAAATAAAAGTCCTATTAAGCTATTATAATCTGGGAGCAAGTACATTAATTTGATAAAAATAAACAAACGCGTGCTGGAAATTAAATCGAGCGCAAATTTAGGGTTTTGACCCTTTTTGTTAAAGAAAAGATCTTTTTGGTTTTTATTTTAAGAGAGAAAAGGAAATTAAACCTAAATTAATTACTAAATTAAATTAATTAAATTAATTAAATTAATTAATAAAAATAAATTATTTGGGTTTTTGGTTTTTTAAGAAAGAAATAAAAAATTAATTGAATTAGTAAAACCTAATTAAGTCTAGTTAATTTTAATTATTTACAAAAAAAGTTAAAATTATTCTAATTAATACCTAAATTAATTAATTAGTATTTATTAATAAAAAATAAAAGTTAAAATTTAATTTGATAAAAAAAATATTTTTGGTGATTTTATTATAGAAAAGAAAAGAATTTTTCAATTGGTCAGAAATTAAATAAAACAATAAAAACAATTAATTAAAATAAAATAAATAAATAAGAGAGAAAAGAGGTTTGGGCCTGAATTTTGTGGTGTATATAGCAATGCTGAGGCCCAATTGTGTTGGCCCTTTGTTGACTTTTGAGATCAGGTGTGTGAGCGCTGACTTTGCCTATGGTGGTCCTTCAGATCTTGGTCACCAGATCTGGCCAATGGCCATCTGGCAATTGATTGGATGATGGTGTATGGTACGCTGCATGCTTGGATGCGTACACAATTGCCTGAAGAGAAAAAACAAATGGAAATTAGGGGACCTGGGATTCGAACCCAGGTCCTGAAAGTGATATGCTTGCCTGCCTTGCCACTACGCTGCCTTGATTCATTTGTTAATATGTTACATAATAATAATAATATATCAAAAAAGCAATTATTGGTCAGAACAAATAAAACGCGCGAGAAACGTTTGAATGGGCCAATTAGAGCATGCTAGCTCTTCGTCCCTATCCTTCCACTACTGTAATTTTACCTGCGGATTTGGATCCGCAGCTAAATGCGCAAGCTTGCTCTAAAATCTTTCCTAGGCCACATAAATCAATTCCAAAAACATGGCTGAGTTCGTCTTGGCTTCCTAATTAACACCATGCCCTTCTTTAGTCCCAATTTTTCCTGAAAAAGAAAACCCTAAAAACAAAAACGCAACCCTAGCTATGGTGTTTTGGGGTTACAGTGCCTATGAACCAAATTGAATATTGCCAAAAGCTTGGAAATGTCATAAGGAGTATAAATATGCCAAGAATTTGTTCAAATGATGCAAGAATGAAGGTTTACGATTCCATGAATAGAGCGGGTTATCGTGATACTTACAGTGCGTTATGGTGTGTGAGGAAGCTTGCTTTTGATCCAGGAAGGTTGAGTGAACACCCAGGAAACGATTGAGATAGGCTTTGGTTTCTAAAAACGCCTCTAGCTATGATTTCGAATTCAAGCTTTTTGTCAATTTTTCCAAACTTTGTTCTGCCTCTTCTTGCAGCCTCCAACCCTTATTCACGTTCCTTTGGCTTCCTTATGTATTGCATAATGTGTTTGGGTAAGAATTATGGCTTGAATCTTCTCCCATCAATGCTTGCCAATTTCATTTGATTCACCCTTTACAAACTTTCCAAATTTGCCTAAAATCAATCTTTTTGCACATGATATTGTATGATTCAAGTTTGATGATGATCATGATGATAATTAAGACCTGAAACAGCAAAAAAATCTTAGGTAATCAAAGTTTGGGATTTTATATGATTTAATTTGATTTAAAATGAATAAATTTAATAAAAAATAAAATAAAATATTAAAAAAGAGATATAGGCTCATGGCTGAAGCTAGGACACGTGGCAAATGATGCAAGCTCAAATCAAGTGGAAAAGAATGGGCCCATTTGACAAAATTTGAAGTTTTGAGGATAGTTGACTTTTGGCAATTTTGCAAAAATGTCCAACTTCAACAATGCATAACTTCTTTAATCTTGAAATTTTGTAGGTTTTCTTGGACTTTTTAGAAAGCTTGAGATGTACTCTAACCAACACTTTTGGTATCATCTCATTTTGATGTTCCATGCTCAAGTGATGAGCTTTGGCAAAAAAGGTGTTTTTGTTGACTTTCAAAAATGACCTATAATGTCAAAATTCATAACTTCTTGTGAGTACATTTTTTGATCTTGGGGTATGAATATGGATTGTATGAAATTGCATATTCTTAAAAATGAGCTTTGGATGGGTCATTTATCATAAAGTATGAGAACGTTATGCTTGGTCAAAGTTGGGTTGACTTTTCCTACAAAACCCTAATTTAGCAACTTTTGAATCTTGATGAATTTTGAGCAATCCTTGATGAATCATGATAAACCCTTGATAAAATGATTAAATATCCTTCAAAGTGATAATGTTGGCAAAAAATCTTGAAGTTTGACTGTATTTGGGTCACAGTTGACTTTTGCCCTAACACAGTCAATTTTTGGACCCTTTGAGCAATTGACTGAGCAAACTTCCTCTGCAAGGCTTGAAACTTGACATGGATGACCTTTAGAACATATTAGGACATTGGGGAGAACTTGAGGTCATTTGGACTCAAAGATCATGATGCCACACAAAAGCCTAATTTGGGGTTGACTGTCTTAGGAGGTGACTTGTCTGACCCACTCTTGAGCAACCTTGAGCCACTTGGAGATTTTTCTTGCAATGTTTTGAGAAATATGAGAGGGAAAATTTTGGGGTACAACAGCTGCCCCTGTTCAATCTTCTTAAACCTAAGGATGTAAATTGGCTTTCGTGCCTTTCGTGATCCGAAGGTGGAAGATGATTGAACACTAGAGTGCCCAGAAATTTGCACTCGCATGAAGTGGTATCAGCCTTGTGATGTTGGGAATGGGCTTACCGATGCCATTTGGAGATTGCTGGCGGGAGGATGGGCTTAAATATGCCATCTGCATGAGTGTCGATCGCATAAGAGATTCCTTTGCGAGAACTTGCATACCTGTTGTTGTGGAAGATTCTCTTGGGGATGCCTGATCTTTGTTGAGATTTAGGAACTTGCCTGTACCTTAGTTGAGAGAACATCTCTGCTAAGTTTTAAGAACTTGTCTGTAATTCTACTGGGGGAAATCTGTCGAGATTTAGAACCTTATCTGTAATTTAACCGAGGATAATTCAGTTGAGATTTAAGAACCGGTCAGTACTTCGACTGAGGGAAACATCTTCATCGAGATCTAGGAACTGTCTATACTTCAACTGAGACTAATTCTGTTGAGATTTTAAGAACTTGTCCACACTTCGACGGAGGAAAATTGTCGAGATTGAGAACCTTATCTGTAATTCAACCGAGAATAATTCAGTTGAGATTTAAGAGCCGGTCAGGTCTTCGACTGAGGGGAACATCTTCATCAAGATCTAGGACTGTCTGTTTACTTCAACAGAGAATAATTCTGTTGAGATTTAAGAACTCATCCACACTTCGACGGAGGAAAATTGTCGAGATTGAGAACCTTATCTGTAATTCAACCGAGAATAATTCAGTTGAGATTTAAGAGCCGGTCAGGTCTTCGACTGAGGGAAACATCTTCATCAAGATCTAGGACTGTCTGTTTACTTCAATGGAGAATAATTCTGTTGAGATTTAAGAACTCGTCCACACTTCGACGGAGGAAAATTGTCGAGATTGAGAACCTTATCTGTAACTCAACCGATAATAATTCAGTTGAGGTTTAAGAACCGGTCAGGTCTTCGACTGAGGGAAACATCTTCATCAAGATCTAGGACTGTCTGTTTACTTCAACGGAGAATAATTCTGTTGAGATTTAAGAACTCGTCCACACTTCAATGGAGGAAAATTGTCGAGATTGAGAACCTTATCTGTAATTCACCGAGGATAATTCAGTTGAGATTTAAGAACCGGTTAGGTCTTCGACTGAGGGAAACATCTTCATCAAGATCTAGGACTGTCTGTTTACTTCAACAGAGAATAATTCTGTTGAGATTTAACAACTCGTCCACACTTCGACGGAGGAAAATTGTCGAGATTGAGAACCTTATCTGTAATTCAACCGAGGATAATTCAGTTGAGATTTAAGAACCGGTCAGGTCTTCGACTGAGGGAAACATCTTCATCAAGATCTAGGACTGTCTGTTTACTTCAACAGAGAATAATTTTATTGAGATTTAAGAACTCGTCCACACTTTGACGGAGGAAAATTGTCGAGATTGAGAACCTTATATGTAATTCAACCGAGGATAATTCAGTTGAGATTTAAGAACCGGTCAGTTCTTCGACATAGCTGAGAACCTAACTGCATCCTTCCTGGAAAGTAAAGGTCATTCGTATGCAATGCATGATATATATCAAGCAATGATGTTCTCAAAATAAATGAGATTATGTTATATGATACGTATATGTATGTGTCATGATGTATGGAAATGTAATGTTTTAGTTGGGGAGAACAAATCCCGGATAGCTGCTGGAGAAAAGAGTTGAATTCTTCGTTTCTGCTGGAGATAACGGACAACGATGATTGCGAGAATAAACCTGCAGGAGAGGATAACTCCGTTGGGGAATAAACTGATGAGGAGATTACTCTGTGGGGGAAGAGATGCTCTGCTAAGGATTCCACCGATAAATTCCGCTGGGGATGAATTACCGTTGCTGGTGATACTGAATCCTGTTGGGGATTGACTTCATGTTTGTGAAAGAAAAGAACTCCGCTGGGGATGATCTTTCAGCTGTGACTTCACTGGGGATAACCTTTTAGACTCTTATGGGGATAATCCTTCGAGCTTTGCTGGGGATAATCTTCCAAAGTCTAATGGGGTTGATTCTTCAACTCTACTGGGGAAGCTTTTTCAGACTGCGCTGGGAAAAATTTCAAACTCCACTGGGGATATTTTGTATTCTACCGGGGAAGATTCTTATACTCCGCTAGGGAATATTAAGATTTCCGGGGACATTAAGCCTTTTCAGTGTTACTGGTAGATAAACTCTGCTTGGGGGAGAATATTACCGAATCATTCACAGTTGCAAGTCTCAGTCGGGGAGAGTTAACCTTACTGTCTTACTCTGCAGGGAGTGAATGCATCTCAACCATATTCTTCAGCTGAACTTACCTTATACCTGATGGACAAAGCAACTGTACAGTTTGGACAATTCTTATTTGCCCCTGTTTCTGAGTTTACAAGTAATGATCTTTTGTTTCGCATGGAAATATTTATGAGCAGCAATTAATGTCAAATGCATATATCAAAAATGAACATTGGACGTTCTTTGCAAAACAAAACAGAAAAAAGGAAAAAACAGTTTGAAATTTCTTTGAAAATGAATCGTATTGATTTTGAAGTTTGGCCTATGAATAGGCGTTTTTGTACAAGAGGTTGACGTCCTAGTAAGAGAACGCCGCCGAACAAATAGAATTTATACAATTTGTGAAAAACTTAAACAAAACAGCTATGTGAATAATCCCACTGGGTTTCAACTCTGCTATTGCCTTTATGTCCTCGAGCATCTCATCACTTTGCTATTTGGTTGAAGGTAGATCAGATTGATTAGTGTCGTCCAAGCTTGATAGTTGATACCGAAGTCTAGTTGCAAGGTGGTCCAATGAGACATAGTGTTACGCTTTAATCCCTAATTTTTGCCTGGACCGCCCTTTCGGGTTTTCAGTCCACCGGGATACCCTTTTTTGCCCAAGCCGCCTTTTCAGGTTTTCGACTTACCGGGTGTACAGTTTTTTTTTTATTTTCATCCCTTATTTTTGCCCGAACCCTTTTGGTTCGCCAGGAAGCCCTTATTTTTTCCTAGGCCGGTCAACCTAGCGGGTTATTGATTATGCGTAGTATCTTTTCACTATGTTTGCATTGACGGGGTGAGGAAGGTCGTCACCATCCATGGTGGTTAGAATCATAGCTCCTCCTGAGAAAATGTTCTTAACCACAAATGGCCCTTCGTAGGTAGAGGTCCATTTGCCCCTGGGATCACCTTGAGGTAGTATGATGCGTTTGATAACCAAGTCCCCAACTTGATACTCTTGTCGTCTGAATTTCTTGTTAAATGCCTTGATCATTCGTTTTTGGTACGTCTGACCATGACAAATAGCAGTAAGTCTCTTTTCGTCGATTAGGTTCAGCTGATCAAGCTGGGTCTGAATCCAGTCATCTTTGCTCAAACCTGCATCCTTCATAATTCAAAGAGAGGGTATATGAACTTCAATGGGCAAGACTGCCTCCATGCCATATACCAAGGAATAAGGGGTTGCCCCTATTGACGTCCGTGCTGAGGTACGATACCCATGAAGAGCAAACAGTAACATCTCGTTCCAGTCTTTGTATGTCATTGTCATCTTCTGCACAATCTTCTTAATGTTCTTATTAGCCGCTTAAACAACCCCATTCATCTTCGGACGGTAGGGAGAAGAGTTGTGATGTTATATCTTGAACTGCTCGCAGAGCTCAGTGATTATTTTATTGTTGAGATTTGTACCATTGTCCGTAATGATCCTCTTTGGTACACCATATCGACAAATCATATTGTGCCGAATGAACCGTGCCACAATGTTCTTGGTTACGGCAGCAAAGGAAGCTGCTTCAACCTACTTCATAAAGTAATCGATTGTTACCAGGATGAAACGATGCCCGTTAGATGCCATAGGTCTGATCTCTCAAATCATATCAATGCCCCACATTGCAAAAGGCGACGGAGTTGTCAGGACGTCCACCTCTTTTGGTATCAAAAAGGGTAGTATGAGCCAACATGTACTGTCTCAGCCGGCGAATAGCCCATGCCAAAGCGTAGCAAGTTCTCTCGAGTAGTGAGTATTGGGTCTCACAGTCGGTAAACTTTTTGCTAAAGCAGTAAATAACATGCTCTTTTCGGCCAGACTCGTCATGCTGCCCCAACACACGCCTTTTTGTATTATCCAACACTTTTAAGTATAAGATCAATGGTCTTTCTTCAACTGGAGGCATAAGAATTGGTGGCTTGGAGGTGGTAAACCCCTCTCTTCTTGAAGCAGTAGTTTAACAAGTTCCCCAGGCATTTCACAATCATCCTTACCTTCGTCCTCGGCTTGGTTGATCGGACTTTCGAAGTCATAACCGGCAGTAGCAAAGTCGTTATCAGTGGGATCCAGAATGGATGGAGATCATGATACGTGAGTGTGTGTAAAATAGCTGTTTTGCAATATATAACAAAAGAAACACAAGGAGCGCAAAATTTGAAATGCAAGAAACGTCCAATGCTTTTATTAATGATATATGTAGATGACACACATAAAGCCCTCACAAATGAAGCCAACGGTGCCCCGGGTAAGACACCGGGCCATAAAGTTTAAAACATTGTCTGTTACAAGTACAACATAAAAGTTTCATGACTGGGTGATAACAGAAACTGGCATAGAATCCTTCGTTGTCCAGTTGCTTAATCCACCATCGGCAGTTGGGTATATCCAGTTGTCAATATCAAACTCTTCATCATCGTCATCCCCGATAGCATTCACCCCTGCGTCATGTTTAGGCTTTTCTGGTGCTCCAAACTCGATCTCCTTGGCATCAATCAGGTCATGTACCTTGTTCTTTAAAACCCAGCAATCATCTGTATCATGCCCCAGGATATCAGAGTGAAAAGCACAGCGGGCATTAGGGTTGTACTTCAGTGATGTTGTATTTGGATTCTTCGGGGCTTCCCTTGGAATCACTAGATTGGTTTTCAATAACTGTGGAAGAATCTGGGATAAAGTCATGTTGAGCTGAGTGAATTGTCTTCGAGGTCTCTCGGCCCTTGACTGATTATTGTGCTGAGGAGCAACAACAGGTCTTGAAATAACCACCACATTAACAGCTTGGCGGTGTTCAGGTCTATTCTGGCTTTTTGAACTGTAAACAACACTGGACTCCTTCTTAAAAGGCTTCTTCTCGGTGCCTGATGAAGCACCCTTCTATATTTTACCAGATTTTATACCGACCTCAATCCTTTCCCCGGTCATAATCAGCTCTGTAAACCCGGACGAAGAACTTCCAATCAGATGGTTGAAATACGGACCAGACAAGGTCCCCAGAAACATATCCACTAGCTTCCTATCAGCCAAGGGTGGTTGCACTCTTCCAGCAAGGTCCCTCCACTTCTGAGCATAATCTTTGAAACCTTCACCCGCACCCATTGACATACCCTGGAGTTGGGTACGCGTGGGAGCGAGGTCGGCATTGTATCGGTACTGCTTGTAGAAAGCAACAGACAAATCCTCCCAATTACGGATACTAGCTCCTTCTAACTGGTAAAACCATTCAAGCTGAGTCCCTGAAAGACTGTCTTGAAAGAAGTGGATCCAGAGGTTCTTGTCAGCGGTGTATGGCTGAATCTTCCTAACATACGACCGGAGGTGCAGCTTTGGGCAAGAAACCCTTTCGTATTTAGCAAAGGCTGGTGCTTTAAATTTGTGGGGAATCACCACCCCAGATGACAGACCCAGATAACCAAAGTCCAGACCAGACACTTTCTGAACTTCCATCGCACTCAACCGGTCTTCCAGTTGTTTGTACCTATCCTCAGCCGGAGGATATTGGTCTTCGTCGAAGTCAGTCTCGTTGTCTGAAACCACAGGGCTAGGAGCCCTCCTTTCTTCCTGATTAGCTTTCCCTCCAGATGAGGGGGTCAAATCAACCTCTTCTCGCAAATCATTTATGAATCTGCGACCCATATTGAATAAGACTGTCTTCTTCTTCTTCTTCTTCTTCTTCTTCTTCTTCTCTTTCAGGATAAGGGCCTTCAGATCTTGATGACCCTTAGCCAGGTTCATGAACAACTCCTGGAACTGGGCATTTTGAGCCCGTAGAGCCTTGATTGCTTGTTCAGTTAATGGTTCAGAAGACATGATGCTGAAATAAACAGCGAAGAAGATGAGAAACCTGTAAGGGTACCTGTTATGAGGTGCATGGGAATGGTATGCGTATGATATGATTTCAAAGACGTCGAGAGATTCAAATTCGTAAACAAGAAATGAAACACATTTTTATTAGATAAACTTGAAATCAATTGTTCAACAGATGCATTTAAGGCATTACAAGAAAGAAAAACTGAAAAGTAAATTAAAAATAGCAATAATCAAAAAGATAATCAGTGCTCCCATGGCCGCTTCTTGTCGGTGCGGACATAGTCGTTGATGATCCGCTCGTTCTCCAACTGCTTTGTCAATTTCTGAATCTTCTGCTCTTGCTCGTGATACTTTTCTCTATAAGTATCCCGCTCTTCTCTCAGCTGCATCCATGATCTCTTTAATGCCCCAATGTCAATAGGCATGTACGGGTGGAGAATGGTAGGAGGAACCCCTTCCTCATCAACAACTTCAACAATGATAGGCAAGACAACTTCATAGGGCATTCCCAGCTTTTGGGAACATATGCGAACCCATCGAAGATATTGCTCGTCACTATCCCCTTGGAAATCAAAGACAATACTTGGCATTAGAAACTCATGAGGTCCTTCTCTCCTAGCACGCCCAAACTGACGTAAGGCCAAGCACAAATTATATGTGATCCCTCCATTGGTTCCTATCAGTGGAACGTTGGGGTATTTCCCACAGCAATCAATAATAGCCACCTCGTTCATACCCTTAATAGTTCAAATGATGTCATTATGAGAGAGAGACATAATCCTATAGGCCCAACCCATGCCTTCTTTGTTCTTCAAAACTTATTTGGGGAGATGAGAAATAAACCACCTCGCCAGCAATGGAGCACAGCACATAAGGGTTCCCCGCCTCTGAGCAGTACAGGCATAAAGAGAATGAAGAATGTCACCCAAGAGAGTGGGCACAGGATTACCGGATATGAAGATCTTCACCGCATTCACGTCGACGAAGGAATCCGAGTTAGGAAACAACACCAAACCATATATAAGAAGAGCCAGAATGTCCTCGAACGCCTAAAAGTCTAGACTGTCCCAGAACTGATTAGTCCTACCAACCAAGAATTTAGTCAAAAAGCCCTTTGCTCCACTACGAGTTTCCCAATTAGACATTACCTCAGCCTTTGTCAGATGGAGGGCTGAAGCAATTTCTTTTGGCCTAAGGATCTTCTCCCAACCTGTAAACGGAGTTTGTTCCAGAATAGAGATACCAAGCAGATCAGAGAACTCTTCCAAGGTAGGGACCAGCTGGTAGTCCGGAAAAGTAAAGCAATGGTACACTAGATCAAAGAACTGGACTAAGACACTCATCATCTTCTCGTCCAATTTGGAAGTGACCAAACCCAAGAGGTGACCATGTCTTCTGATGAAGGAGGTAGTATCTGACATCTTTGCAACTAATCCTTTAAGCATAGTGGGAACCTGGACAAAGTTTATTCGAATGGTGTTTCTACGCATGGGTGCTATGACCTACAAAACAGAACAAACATGAATCCCTCCTGTCTTTGAAATAGGTTAGTCCAATACAAGATGCATGCAATGTCATGATGTCATGATGTCATGATAGAAAGCACACCACAAGTATCCACAAATAGCAAACATGGTAAGGGCACACAAGTCACACAGATAGCCCTTAGATTTCAGGCTGGCAAGAAGTTTAGGTACTACCCTCTTTTAGTTCAGTTGGTTCAAACCTGTCCTAAAAATAGTAACCGGGTTCTAGAGGATCTCAATATCACTGACCACCCTCGATCGGTCATAATTCCAGTTTAGCAACCTTTTCTTGCGGCCGGAATCATCGCGAGAGTTTAGTCTCAATGAGTGTAGCATACTGCTATTGTTCTATGGCCAAGTTGGTCAATTTAAAGGTTCTAAGGTCAGTTGGTGCTTAATGACCCCTTAGCAGACCCATATTCTCCTCGTTGCGCCACAAGGGATATCAGTACATACTAAAGTGCCACACCAATGTAGCTACTGCTTCAACCGTATCGATCTATGATGTACAGTTCCCTCACAGTTTATTGCTACTTACCTAAAGGGTATCCCCCAGATCCGAGTTAGGATCTATAGTAACTCCGATACAAGCCCACAAATATAAAGCATACAAGTCAAGCAATTGAAAACATTATTAACTATTCCTAAGGTACACCCCACTTATAAGCGTCCCCAGCAGAGTCGCCAGTTATGTGATACGGTGGGAAGAACTGACTTTTTTTTGGAATGCTGGTTTGCATTTTGCATTTGTCTTCGCAAAATGTCGCGGTAAGCAAGAGTCACCACCGACTTTTATTTTATCCAACAAGGAAAGGAAAAAGCACAGAAAAATTCCTTTTTTCGAGATATTTCTCGGGTTCGAGGGGTAGATTATAGAAAGGGAAGGTATTAGCACCCTTTCTATCCGTGGTTATCCACGGGCTCTTAGGTACTCGCTCATTTGTTTTCAAAATTGCTTTCTTTGTGCTTGTGGGTTTGAAAAAGTTTTTGTTTTGAAACTTCGATTTAACTCTTGCTTCTGTCCTCAAGAGTGTATGAAGTGTTTTTGAAAACTTTGTTCGAAAAGGAATGTAAGTGTGGAAAGTTTTTGTTTTTTGAAAGAGCAAGTATCTAAGAACCATCTATCTACTCGAAAAAAGGAATTGTTCTATGCTAATTTCGCTTAGACAATGCTAACCTACTATTGATGAGTAGGTAGCATCGTCATTGGAGTTTTAAGGGTCAATTCGAATGAGGGACTTACGATCACTAAAGCAATGTTAGGATGCCTTAGCGGTAACCCTAATATCTTAGATCATTTGTTTTGAGGCAACAATATCCGAGGCAACCGTTTCGAGGCGACTATGATCTTTAGATAAGAGGGCGACCTCTAAAATGACCTATACTCAATGATCGCGTATGAAGGCAACCAAGTGAGGTGTACCCTAAGAGTGCGCATGTGTGAGTGTGTTGTTTTCGGTTAATTTTATCTTTGTACATGTTAAAGGTGATCTAAGTTGATTTTAGGTTAAAACATTTAGTCTTGTCATGCATTCCTATTATCAAACATCTAACAGTTATAATTTGCGGGAAATAAAATGCAGAATTTAAATTACAAGGCGTCGGGTATTTACATCGCCAAAGACAAACCCTTTAAAAATAAATAAAGCGATAAAAAATAAATAAAAGTCCTATTAAGCTATTACAATCCAGGAGCAAGTACATTAATATGATAAAAATAAACAAACGCGTGCGGGAAATTAAATCGAGCGCAAATTTAGGGTTTTGACCCTTTTTGTTAAAGAAAAGATCTTTTTGGTTTTTATTTTAAGAGAGAAAAGGAAATTAAACCTAAATTAATTACTAAATTAAATTAATTAAATTAATTAATAAAAATAAATTATTTGGGTTTTTGGTTTTTTAAGAAAGAAATAAAAAATTAATTGAATTAGTAAAACCTAATTAAGTCTAGTTAATTTTAATTATTTACAAAAAAAGTTAAAATTATTCTAATTAATACCTAAATTAATTAATTAGTATTTATTAATAAAAAATAAAAGTTAAAATTTAATTTGATAAAAAATTTTTTTTTGGTGATTTTATTTTAGAAAAGAAAAGAATTTTTCAATTGGTCAGAAATTAAATAAAACAACAAAAACAATTAATTAAAACAAAATAAATAAATAAGAGAGAAAAGAGGTTTGGGCCTGAATTTTGTGGTGTATATAGCAATGTTGAGGCCCAATTGTGTTGGCCCTTTGTTGACTTTTGAGATCAGGTGTGTGAGCGCTGATTTTGCCTATGGTGGTCCTTCAGATCTTGGCCACCAGATCTGGCCAATGGCCATCTGGCAATTGATTGAATGATGGTGTATGGTACGCTGCATGCTTGGTGCGTACACAATTGCCTGAAGAGAAAAAACAAATGGAAATTGGGGGACCTGGGATTCGAACCCAGGTCCTGAAAGTGATATGCTTACCTGCCTTGCCACTACGCTGCCTTGATTCATTTGTTAATATGTTACATAATAATAATAATATATCAAAAAAGCAATTATTGGTCAGAACAAATAAAATGCGCGAAAAATGTTTGAATGGGCCAATGAGAGCATGCCAGCTCTTCGTCCCTGTCCTTCCACTACTGTAATTTTACCTGCGGATTTGGATCCACAGCTAAATGCGCAAGCTTGCTCTAAAATATTCCCTAGGCCACATAAATCAATTCCAAAAACATGGCTGAGTTCGTCTTGGCTTCCTGATTAACACCATGCCCTTCTTTAGTCCCAATTTTTCCTGAAAAAGAAAACCCTAAAAACAAAAACACAACCCTAGCTATGGTGTTTTGGGGTTACAACGCCTATGAACCAAATTGAATATTGCCAAAAGCTTGGAAATGTCATAAGGATTATAAATATGCCAAGAATTTGTTCAAATGATGCAAGAATGAAGGTTTACGATTCCATGAACTGAGCGGGTTATCGTGATACTTATAGTGCATTGTGGTGTGTGAGGAAGCTTGCTTTTGATCCAGGAAGGTTGAGTGAACACCCAGGAAACGATTGAGATAGGCTTTGGCTTCTGAAACTGCCTCTAGCTATGATTTCGAATTCAAGCTTTTTGTCAATTTTTCCAAACTTTGTTCTGCCTCTTCTTGCAGCCTCCAACCCTTATTCACGTTCCTTTGGATTCCTTATGTATTGCATAATGTGTTAGGGTAAGAATTATGGCTTGAATCTTCTCCCATCAATGCTTGCCAATTTGATTTGATTCACCCTTTACAAACTTTCCAAATTTGCCTAAAATCAATCTTTTTCACATGATATTGTATGATTCGAGTTTGATGATGATCATTATGATAATTAAGACCTAAAACAGCCAAAAAATCTTAGGTAATCAAAGTTTGGGATTTTATATGATTTAATTTGATTTAAAATGAATAAATTCAATAAAAAATCAAATAAAATAATAAAAAGGAGATATGGGCTCATGGCTGAAGCTAGGACACGTGGACAATGATGCAAGCTCAAATCAAATGGAAAAGAATGGGCCCATTTGACAAAATTTGAAGTTTTGGGGATAGTTGACTTTTGGCAATTTTGCAAAAATGTCAAACTTCAACAATGCATAACTTCTTCAATCTTGAACTTTTATAGGTGTTCTTGGACTTTTTAGAAAGCTTGAGATGTCCTCTAACCAACCCTTTTGGTATCATATCATTTTGATGTTCCATGCTCAAGTTATGAGCTTTGGAAAAAAAATGTGTTTTTGTTGACTTTCAAAAATGACCTATAATGTCAAAATTCATAACTTTTTGTGAGTGCATTTTTTGATCTTGGGGTATGAAGATGGATTGTAGTAAATTGTGTCTTCTTCAAAATGAGATTTGGATGGTTCATTTCTCATAAAGTATGAGAAAGTTATGCTTGGTCAAATTTGGGTTGACTTTTCCTACAAAACCCTAATTTAGCAACTTTTGAATCTTGATGAATTTTGAGCAATCCTTGATGAATCATGACAAACCTTGATAAAATGATGAAATATCCTTAAAAATGAGAATGTTGGTAAAAAATCTTGAAGTTTGACTGTATTTGGGTCACAGTTGACTTTTGCCCTGGCATAGTCGATTTTTGGACCCTTTGAGCAATTGACTGAGCAAACTTCCTCTGCAAGGCTTGAAACTTGACATTGATGACCTTGAGAACATATTAGGACATTGGGGAGAACTTGAGGTCATTTGGACTCAAAGATCTTAATGCCACACAAAACCCTAATTTGGGGTTGACTGTCTTAGGAGATGACTTGTCTGACCCACTCTTGAGCAACCTTGAGCCACTTGGAGATTTTTCTTGCAATGTTTTGAGAAATATGAGAGGGAAAATTTGGGGGTACAACACATGGGGAAGTGGATATACCCATAAAGGTTGGAACCCAAACATTTGATTCAACCTTTTATGTAATGGATATTCGCCCTTCATATTCCTGCTTGCTAGGCCGACCATGGATTCACAATGCTGGCGCTGTTACTTCTACGTTGCACCAAATGCTAAAGTATTCGATTCAAGGGAAGATTATCACCATTCATGGAGAAGAAGAGTATATGATCAGCCATCTCAATTCCTTCAGATATGTGAAATTAGATGGTGAATTTATTGAAACTCTATTCCAGAACTTTGAAGAAGTCCCGCAAGATGTGGCAGTAACCAAGGTTGTGTCTCAAGTTCCCAAGATCACAAGGCCTCCACTCAGGATATCATCTTTGAAGGATGTCAAGGCAGTGATAGAAGAAGGTGGGTGCACTATTTGGGGACAACTCCCAGATATCCCATACAAGTCTGACAAGTTTGGTTTGGGTTTCACTTCAGGTGCCCAGAAGACTGTACGTCGCGCTCGTGCCGGAGGACCACCCTTGAAGATCAGCAACCGCAAAATCAATGAGGTGGAGGATGATTAAGACAGCTACAACCTGGAGGATTGGATTTTCCCAACTGTCAGTGGAGGGCTTAACAACTGGGAAGCTAGATATTTTGTCTCGATCACTTTTATCCCATAATAATTTATCTTTGCATTTTGTTGGATCTGTAATATCAAAACAATTCAGACTCTTAAAACCTCGTGTCTTACCCAAGGCACAATGGTCCATTTGTAAGGGTTATTATCTCATTTCCATATGACATCAATGAATCATGGACGTTTTTGCATACAAACTTTGTGCTCATTGTTTTTCTTTTTTACATTTTTCATTTCTTTTAAAGATAACTATACTCTTACACACACTCACACTCACAATGCAGGTCTACATCCATTCAGGATCCCATGAGGAAGATTGTGAAGTACCAGGGGGACTTGCCAGATTACTACAACAAGAAGAGAGAACCATTCAGCCCCACGAGGAACCCGTGGATACAATCAACCTAGGTACCGAGAAAGACAAAAGAGAAGTCAAGGTGGGTGCCAATCTGGAACCCAGTGTCAAAGAGCGTCTGATTTAGTTGCTACATGAATATGTTGAGGTCTTTTCCTAGTTGTATAAAGATATGCCAGGACTTGATGCAGATATTGTGGTACATCATCTACCTACAAGAGAGGTATGTCCACCAGTAAAGAAAAAGGTCCGTCATATGCGACTAGACATGTCAGAAAAGATTAAAACTGAAGTCATGAAACAATTCAACGCAAGATTCTTGGCTGTCACCTCTTATCCACAATGGGTTGCCAATGTTGTTCCCGTGCCCAAAAAGGACGGAAAAGTGCGAATGTGTGTGGACTACAGAGATTTGAATAAGGCAATCCCTAAGGATGATTTCCCACTCCCCCACATGGAGAAGACAACTTTTGTCACACAGTGGGGCATATTCTGCTACAAGTTTATGCCATTCGGACTGAAGAATGCTGGGGCAACCTATCAACATGCCATGGTAGCTCTATTTCACGACATGATACATCATGAAATAGAGGTCTATATGGACGACATGATAGCTAGATCTCAAACAAAAGAAACGGAAACTGTTTGAGAGGCTAAAGAAGTACAAGCTGAGGTTGAACCCAAATAAGTGCACATTTGGGGTAAGGTCTGGTAAACTCCTAGGCTTTGTCATCAGTAATAAAGGTATTTAAGTAGATCATGCCAAGGTGAAAGCGATACAAGAGATGCCTGCTCCTTGTACCGAGAAGGAAGTTAGAGGGTTCTTGGGACGTTTGAACTACATTTCCAGATTCATTTCTCACCTAACAGCTACTTGTGAACCAATATTCAAACTACTGAAGAAAGATCAAGTAGTCAAATGGAATGACGAATGCCAAACTGCTTTCGAAAAGATCAAAGAGTACCTGCAAGAGCCTCCTGTGTTGATGCCACCAGTCGAGGGAAGGCCATTAATCATGTATCTGACTGTTTTGGAAAATTTAATGGGGTGTGTACTAGGGAAGCATGACGGGTCTGGCCGAAAAGAGCACGCTATTTATTACCTGAGAAAAAAGTTTACCGACTGTGAAACAAGATACTCACTGCTCGAGAAAACTTGTTGTGCTCTGGCATGGGCTGCTCACCGGCTAAGACAGTATATGCTGACTCATACTACCCTGTTGATATCTAAAATGGATCCAATAAAATACATCTTCGAGAAACCTGCTCTCTTTGGGAGAATAGCAAGATGGCAGATGATCCTGACAGAATATGACATATAGTATACTACCTAGAAAGCAATAAAGGGCAGTGTACTAGCTGATTACCTTGCTCACCAAGTTGTGGAAGACTACCAGTCCATGAAGTTCGAATTCCCAGATGAAGACATCATGATGGTAAACAACTGTGAAGAATTCAGGCCATATGACGAACATGAATAAGGATCCCGATGGATCCTGGTTTTTGATGGGGCATCTAACGCACTAGGCAATGGTATTGGTGTTGTACTCATATCTCCTGAAGGGTGTCATACTCCCTTTACAACAGGACTCTGCTTAGATTGTATAAATAATATGGCGGAATACGAAGCGTGCATTTTTTATCTCAAAGTTTCCATAGATTTGGGGATCAAATCCTTGAATGTATTCGAAGATTCAGCTTTGGTCATCAGCCAGATCAAAGGCGAATGAGACACCAAACACCATAACCTTATCCCTTACCAAGAACATGTGCTGACATTGCTCCCATATTTTGAAAATATTACCTTCGAGCATTTCCCGCGAGAATAAAATCAGCTAGCAGACGCACTAGCCACAATGTCATCCATGTTTAAACTTAAATGGGATAACGAGGCTCCCCAGATCACCATCGAACGAATGGATGAACCAGCTCACTATCACGAGATTAATACTGAAGAAGTAGTGGACCAGCCTTGGTTTCACGAAGTCAAGAGGTATCTCGAGGCTCAAGAATATCCGGAAGGAGCTTCAGTCAATGATAAGAAGTTCTTAAGGAGATTCTCTGCTAAATTCTTCCTTAGTAATGACATTCTTTACAAACGCAACCATGACTCTGTGTTACTTCGGTGTGTAGACAAAGTTGAAGCGGAAAAGATCATGGTTGAGTTACATGAAGGCATTTTTGGCACCCATTCCATTGGGCGTACAATGGCAAAGAAAATCCTACGGGCGGGCTATTACTGGTCTACCATGGAAGCAGATTGTTATCAACACTCTCGAACCTGCCATAAGTGTCAGATCTATGCTAACAAGGTGCACGTACCTCCGGTTCCTTTGAATGTCTTGACGGTTCCTTGGCCCTTTGCTATGTGGGGGATTGATATGATTGGGGAAATCAAACCAACATCCTCTAATGGACATCGCTTCATCTTGGTGGCCATTGAATATTTTACAAAGTGGGTTGAGGCAGCCTCCTTCGCTTCCGTCACCAAGAATGTTGTAGCCCGGTTCATTAAACAAAATCTCATTTGCCGGTATGATATCCAGGAGAGGATTATCACAGACAATGGTAAGAATCTAAACAATACTATGATCACTGTCCTGTGCGAGCAATTCAAGATCCAGCATCATAATTCTTACCCTTACCGCCAAAGATGAATGGTGTTGTCGAAGTCACAAATAAGAACATTAAAAAGATCATACAGAAAATGACAGTCACATACAAAGACTGGTATAAAATGCTACCATTCGCTTTCCACGGGTATCGTACCACATCACGCACATCAACCGGAGCAACACCCTATTCTCTGGTATATGGCATGGAGGCTGTCTTTCCTATTGAGATCCAGATCCCCTCTCTGAGAATTATGAAGGATGCAGGACTGAATGAAAACGATTGGATCTAGACTCAACTTGATCAACTGAACTTAATTGATGAGAAAAGGCTTACTGTTGTTTGCCATGGTCAAATGTATCAAAAATGGATGATCAAGGCTTTCAACAAAAAGGTCAGACGCCAAGTGTATCAAGTTGGGGATCTGGTGATCAAATGTATCATACTGCCACAAGGTGATCCCAGGGGGAAAATGGACTCCTACATACAAAGGACCGTTTGTAATCAAAAACATATTCTCTGGTGGAGCGATGATCTTGACCACCATGGATGGCGATGACCTGCCGCACCCTGCAAACGCAAACATAGTCAAAAGATACTACGCATAAGAGACCCGCTAGGTTGACACACCTAGGCAAAACAAGGGCATCCCGACAAACCAAAAAGGTTCGGGCAAAAATTAGGGATAAAAAAAAATCTGTACACCCGGCAAGTTGAAAACCCGAAAGGGCGACTTGGGTAAAAAACGGTTTCCCGGTGGACTGAAAACCCGAAAGGGCGGTCCAGGCAAAAGTTAGGGAATTAAAGCGTATGACTATGTCCCTTTGGATCACCTTACAGAAAACCTTTGGCTTCCACTGACAAACTCAGAGGTTCTGATCAATTTAATCATCTTCGGACGAGGCAATAAATAGACAAGGTGCTCAGAGACATGAAGGCTATAGCAGAGTTGTAACCCCATGGGATTATTTCACATGGCTATCTTTTCTTTGTATCAAAATTTTCATTTTTTTACAACAACATTCTCTTACTAGAATGTTTGTCTCATTGTATAAAAATACTTACTTAAAGTCAATACAAAGATATCCCTTTGAAAGTGCCAAACTATCTGTTTTTCTTTACTCTTGTGTTTTGTTTACAAAAACGTCCAATGATTTTTTTTTAATTTTTAAACATATGCATTTGAATATAATTAATGTTTACAAATAAACAAAATAGAAAGACAATCACTGATGGCTTTAAGATATAGGGAAATCTCTCCAAGCTGTTTCCATAAGATCCCCTGTAGTGTGCAGTTTAATTCCCAGTAGAACAAAGCTTCTAATTATCAATCCCCAGTAGAAGTCGTCCAGTTTCTCAGAATTTCCCAACAGGATTTTACAAGTAGGACACGACATTTCCCTTACAACAAAGTTTATTTCTCTAAGTGGAAATTCGCCAACACTTCAACTTCACAACATGAAGACTTGCACTCCATATCCTCAGCAGCAGTCAGGGATTTATTTCACTCAATCCAATAACAGTGCAGCAGATTAGCTCACATGTGCATACATCACATCCATATATCATAAAAATTGATAACACGAATGCATTATACCATGCATTTCATACAACATGACTTTGCATTATAGATAAAATTTTACCCTTTTCAGGATAATGTTAACAGCTACCATTAACAATGTTCAAAGTTCGCAGATACATCTCAGATACGCTCCAGACACGAATGCCATTCTGATATTCATTCAGAATCTCTTATACAGTTCAGATACGCTCCAGACGCGGATTCCATTCTGATACTCATTCAGAGTCAACTTTCAGATACAGTTAAGATATGCTCCAGACACGGACGCTATTCTGATACTCATTCAGATTCTTTCTCTTATACAGTTCAGATATGCTCCAGACACGGATGACATTCTGTTACTCATTCAGATTCAGCTTTCAGATATAGTTCGGATACGCTCCAGACACGGATGCCATTCTGATACTCATTCAGATCCAGCTTTCAAATACAGTTTGAATATGCTCTAGACACAGATGCCATCCTGATACTCATACATCTTCAAGCTTTCAGATATAGTTCAGATACGCTCCAGACATGGATGCCATTCTGATACTCATTCAGACTCAACTTTCAGATACAGTTCAGATACGCTCCAGATACGGATGCCATCCTGACACTCATTCAGATTCAACTCTCAGATACAATACAAATACGCTCCAAACACGGATGCCATTCTGATACTCATTCAGATCCAACTTTTAGATACAGTTCAGATACGCTCTAGACACGAATGCCATCCTGACACTCATTCAGATTCAACTCTCAGATACAGTACAGATACGCCCCAGACATGGATGCCATTCTGATACTCATTCAGAGCCTCTTTCAGATACAGTACATATACGTTCCAGACACAGATGCCATTCTAATACTCATTCAAAATCAGCCTCCAGATGCAGTTTAGATACGCTCCAGACATGGACGCCATTCTGATACTCATTCTTTCAGCTTACAAATTACAATTCAACAATCACTTTTGGATGGCATCTACAAGCCCATCTCCAACAAATTTCTAGCACTTCTCCAAATGGCATCTTTAAGCCCATTCCCTCAACTCTCACATCACCAAGTGCAAATTTCTGGGCACTCTAGTGTCCAATCATCTTCCACCTTCGAGTCACGAATGGCAAAACTTGCCAATATAACTCTTCAAGCTTAAGAAGATTGAAGAGGGGCAGCTGTTGTACCCTAAAATTTTCCCTCTCACTTATCAAGAATTTGCTCACAATATCTCCTTGGGCTCAAGACTGCACTAGGGTTTGATCAACTCAAGACACCTCCTCAAGCACTGATGACCAAAATTAGGGTTTAAGTTTGCACAAGGATTATTGAACTTTCTATGCCCCATTTGATTTTCATGGATCATTATGGATCCCCAAGATTACACATGTCAAGTTTCAAGCCTTGGATCACATTTTGATCAATCAATTGAGCAGTTGACCTAAAAATCAGTTGTATTGGGGAAAAAGTCAACCATGGCCAATTTACAGTCAAACTTCATAATTTTTTATCCACATCAACATTTTAAACTCATATGTATCATTTGATCAAGTTTGGACCACAACTCCTCAAGAAATTTGATCAAATCTCCAAAAGGGCAAAATGGTCAAAATTAGGGTTTTGATTGGGAAAGGGCAATTTCTGATTTTTGACCTAGAAAATGGTCAATTGGTTTAAGGCATGATCTCAAGAGTCAAATTGCATCATTTTTACCTAATGACACGGTTCAACACATTGCAAGTCCATTGGATTGACAGATGAATTTTGCAGTCAACTGATCAAAAGTCAACTTTATACTGAAAAGTCAAACTTTGACTTTTTGGTCAAATTCAAGTGCCAAAGATCACAATTCATCAAAAAATGTCAAAATATGAAACTTATTCATCAAGAAATCAAAAAGTCAAGATTTCATTTGAAAAGTCAAATTTTCTAAACTTAGAAATTTTTCTAAGTGTTGGAAATTTCATATTTTTTCATAACTTTGAGCAAAATTTTCACCATGATGCAAGATGATTCAAGAGAAACTTCCAACATGAAAGTTGTAGATCTCCATGAAATATACAACTTTTCGTTACACAACTCCTTCCAAAAATGCTTTGATATCAAGTTATAATTTTATGAACATGTGGTCATGAAACTAAACACTTAGTGAAATTTTGCCCTAATTTGGTCAGGATTTTGACCCAACTTCATGGTACTTTTTAATATAGTTCCAAGGGGAATCTTCAAAATCAATTCAAAGATGGATTATAGAGCACATTTCAAGCTTTCCAAAATGTCCAAGAACTCCTTGAGATCACTCTTGAGTAGGGAGAATCAAAGAGACGAAGTTAGGGTTTCATCACTTGAATTACAAGTCATTTTTTGATGAACACATGAACCAAATCCATGATAGGCTGCATAATCTTTGCTCTACAGGCCTCAAAATTGTTTATCACTCCATAATTAAATGTTTACACAACTGTTAGGGCTTTGATCCAAGCAATTGAGCTATTATCCAAGTTGCATTTCCATTAATGGCACAAAGTTAACATTGCCATTCTTGTAAAGCAAGCTTTTTGCATAAAGTCCATTCTTGAGCCTCTAACTTGTTCCCTCTGATCATAATACATCCACAAAGTCAGAAGCAAGCTTGTTTAAAGCATAACCACCCTATGAACCAAGTACAAGGCATGGAAACTTGTTTTGTAAAAAAAATCACAAGTTGAACTTAAACATGTAAGTTTAAATTTTGATCAACTAGAGCACTCCAAACTTGTTGCTTATAAATATAGTCACTATTTGTGAGCTAAGGGACGAGTTTTAGCACCCTGAAACACTCCTAAATTCCGTCTAGCCAGAAATTGCATTAAAAACTCCATTGATACACAGTTCTGACCTTAAACTTGTATCTCCCATTTCCCTCGTGTGTTTTCCCTCAAATTAATTCCTAAAGCTTCCTTACATCAAATACAACTCATCCCCATCCTTATTCCAGAACTGTAACACCATTTACCATAACCTCCATAACCAAAAAACAGAGTCTGCAACTTGACTTCTCCAGGCCATTTCAGCCACTATCAACTCAAGCAAACTCATCACCATCACTTGAAACAAGCTCAAACTCAAAACACGATTTCCAGTTTTGAGGTAAGTTTTCCCAACTTGGAACTCTTCATACAAGCATCATCAATAGTTTATTTGTGAACAAAATATGTAGACAACACTGCCCTGAAGCTAACCATGTCCATAGTTTCCATTAATTTTACTTGAGCTTAGAGAATTTTGAAACTGAAATTTATGATATTTTTAGGGTTCAGATTAGGGCCATTAAAATTCATGCTTATCTTTGATCTATATTTTTAATGCTTTACATTTCTGAAACCGTGAGAAAATTTGCTACAAGTTTCATGTTTATAGTTTTCATTTTTTATGAGAAATGAGCAAGTTACAGTTGGTCTGGCTGGAGGTTGAAGATGATGTCATCAGTGCGCGTTTTGCCTTGTATATTTATTGATTTGGTTATGTTAACGGATGTATAGCCACCCCAGTGATAGAAGCATGCACCTGTAACCTTTGGGACCTGGGTTCGAGCCCCAGTGATATCCTTTTGCATTTTTTTTACACATTTTGACATTTCTGACTTTTTTGAGCGCCTGGGCCTTATTGGTCTTGTTTTATTTTCTTTATTTTTTTTGCTGACTAACCCCCTTGCAGGTTGTTTACACCCATGGCCCAAGTTTATTTATTTTTCTTTTATTTATTTTTTATTTATTTCATTTATATTTTCTTAATTATTTTTCGTAATATTAAAAAATACAAAAAAATTAGATTTTATTTTAACTTAGTTTATTTTATTTTTCTCATAAAAAATATTTTATTTAACTATACATTATCTATTTTTATTAACTACTTTTGTAAATTAAATTAAAACTATGTTAGTATTTATTTTTCTTTTCACACCTATTAAAAAATATATTTTTTTGTTAAAAAAAAGCCAAAAAATATTTTATAATACCATGAATATTTTCAAGGCAAAAATACCAAAAATACTTTTTTCTAAACTTATTTTCTTGTAATCAACTAAATAGAATTAAAGTTTTATTCAAAAATCTTTTCTTAATAAATTTAAACTTGATTAATTATTTTCTTTAAATTAATTAGGTTAAAACAATTTCCCTCTTTCTCATGAAAACCAAACAAAGACCAATTTTCTTTATATTTTGCATTTTTGTACATTTATTCATTTTTGTACCTTATATTCATTTAATACCTCGTATATTGATACCCATTTAATATGGTTGTAATAGACTAATTAGGTTTAAATTCTTGCAATCCCCATTCATGAATTTGTATACCCCTTCCCACAAAAAATTGTAATAGCATAGTTATTGTACCCCAAAATTTGCCCTCTCATCCTTCAGGAATTCATCCTGAATTCTCAGAGTTTCTCTTAAACAAATCCAAGCCCTGAATTATCATTCCTCTCCAAGTAAACCATTTACAAGAGCAAAATGGTCATTTGCAAGCTCAAAAGTCAAAATTTTTACCTTGATAAAGTTAAGTTCTAAATACTTAGAATTTTTCTATAAAAAAAAGTGTTTAGGAAAAATGGCACTTCAGAACTTCTGAACCAACCTCCAGGCAGAAACGGTCAGAAGTTAAAAACTTGGCTCAACACATAACATTCAGTCAGAAGGTAGCTCTTCAGCAGCTACACCAACTCAATTAGGGGTTGTAAACGTGGTTCAGCACGTAATCTTTAAACAGAACACGACTCTTTCAGCAGTTACGCAAGTTCAGCCAGAGTTTGCTAGAGAAATGCAAAGAAGGCAACAAAGCCTGAAACTCCTTCAGAACGTACTGGGATCATAAGTTAATGGGATCAGCAGATTGGGTATAATACTGAAACAGAATCTCTAAATTCAATTTTCAGAGGCAGATAAAAAAGATCATGCTGAAAAATCTGGAAAAACCCTCAGAATTGCTAAGGCAGAGGCCAAGGCCAGAGCTTGGATTACGTTGTTTTTTGGTGAAGCAGAACTGCTGGCTCAAGTTTTAGGTAATGATGTAAAATCTCCTATTACAAGATTTCTGATTTTGACAAATCTCATCACCATTTAATGCTCATTAATGCTCACAACCACTTTTGAGCATTCATCCAAGGGGTCTCTCCACGTGTGGCATAGTAACACCCTCGTGCAGGCTTAGGCATGGATCTATGCTCCACTTTTCACCTATGGGCGTCACTTTCCATTAATCTTCGCCTACTGTTCCAGTCTAGGCTGAAAAAACTGTCCATTATCACAACTTTCCATAAACTTCCTTCAAGAACAAGTTAACACCTACTGCATAGTATGGGCGCCATTTAACGTTTAAAAATTTACAAAGCCTTGCCTATAAATAGGACACCATTGTCCATTAAAAGGGAGTCAAAAAAATCCAGAAAAAAATTGCTAGAAGAGGAACAGAAAACTCTAGCAAGAAAACATTGTGAAACCCTGCCAAAATTCCTAGTGTTTCATAACTTTGAACTTCCTGCCTCCAAACTTCATTGATACCCAGTTTTCTTCCTGACTAGAGAACGCCCATACAGTTTCTGACCATACATACATATATCTTCTCCATCCACCCATTCTAAAAAGAACCTGTCTAGAATACTATCAAAGCTAAAGCTAGCTCCAATTCACAGATTTTCTTCCAACAGCAAGGTAAGCACCTGCTGACTCTCATCACGCTACTAAGCATCATCAGCTTTGCATGCTCAATAAACACAATGTAGATATCATGTTCCCGCTGTATGTGTTCTGAGTATTTTCATGCCTCTGAATGCTTAAGTAGGAAGTGAATCAGTGTAGAACCTGCCTGTGACCTTTTTGGTTTTGTCTTCTGAAATGCTATGGCACCTGCTGAAATTGTCCTAGGCATGCCTTCTGTTTTGTGGAAAAATAATAAAATTGCAGATGTTCTGACTAGCACAGGGGGAAACCAAGTGCTTACTTTGACGCCAGCATTTCTGAGGCATGTTTTGCTATCAATAATATCAGAACTTCTGAAAATTATTGTGTTTCCAGCAGGGTCAGAACTTCTAACTTCCCCACTAACAAACTTGTGCCTTGCAGCGCATGGGAGTTAGAACTTCTGACCTTCCCACTAACAGGTTTCTGTTTTGCAGGGCACCAGAGTCAGAAGTTCTGACTCATACATTATCACTAACAGGTTGATATCTTGCAGCAGGCCTGGGTCAGAACTTCTGACTTCCTCTCAGCAGCACGCTAGCCCTCTCTCTCTCTTTCTCTTTTTCTTCCCCTTGTTATTTTCTTTTCTTATCTATTTTTCTTGTTGAACCACCCCCATGTACAAGTGTGTATCCCCCACCCCCTAAATATTGTAATAGCGTAGGATTTTACATTTCCGCATTTTTATTGCTTTTAAATGTAAATGCTAGTAATTAGGATATGTATGGCAAGATAAAATCTATGAAATAGGAAATCCTAATTCAAGATAAAATCATGCATGCAATAAAACACACTTGCACACAAACACCCTTAAGGTATCTCCACTTGGTTTCCTAAACAAATGGCCATGGTATGCATGCTAGGTATCTTGGAAAAACAAAACAAAACAAAAGATCATAGTCCCTCGATGACTCTATCTTGGTTGCCTAAACAAAATGATCTAGTCCCTCAAAAATTTGCTAAAGATACTTAGAATAATTGCTATTATGGTCAATACGATGACCCGCGCCTGTCCCGTTTAACATCCTAATACAAGGTTGTTTACCAAATGCAATGGTAAAAGAACACTGTTAAAAGGGTTAAAAATGTGTAGGAAAGACTCTTGAGTAGATAGGTGTGATGCAGTGGGAAGAACTAACTGTTTTTTGGAATGCTGGTTTGCATTTTGCGTTTGTTTTTACAAAATGTCGCGGTAAGCAAGAGTCGCCACCGACTTTTATTTTATCCAACAAGGAAAGGAAAAAAGCACATAAAAATTCCTTTCTTGAGATATTTCTCGGGTTCGGGGGGTAGATTATAGAAAGGGAAGGTGTTAGCATCCTTTCTATCCGTGGTTATCCACGGGCTCTTAGGTACTTGCTCAATTGTTTTCAAAATTGTTTTCTTTGTGCTTGTGGGTTTGAAAAAGCTTTTGTTTTGAAACTTCGATATAACTCTTGCTTCTGTCCTCAAGAGCGTATGAAGTGTTTTGAAAATTTTGTTCGAAAAGGAGTGTAAGTGTGAAAAGATTTTGTTTTTGAAAGAGAAAGTATCTAAGAACCATCTATCTACTCGAAAAAGGAATCGTTCTATGCTAATTTCCTTTAGACAATGCTATCCTACTATTGATGAGTAGGTAGCACCATCGTTGGAGTTTAAGGGTCAATTCGAATTAGGGACTTACGGTCACCAAAGCAATGTTAGGACGCCTTAGCGGTAACCCTAATGTCTTAGATCATTTGTTTGAGGAAATTATATCTGAGGCAACCGTTTCGAGGCGACTATGATCTTTTAGACAAGAGGACAACCTCTAAAGTGACCTATACTCAATGACCGCGTACGAAGGCAACCAAGTGGGGTGTACCCTAGGAGTGCGCATGTGCGAGTGTGTCGTTTTCAGTTATTTTTATCTTTGTACATGTTAAGGGTGATCTAAGTTGATTTTAAGATTAAGCATTCAGTCTTGTCATGCAAACCCTATTGTCAAACATCTAACAGTTATAATTTGCGGAAATAAAATGCGGAATTTAAATTACAAGGCGTCGAGTATTTACATCGCCAAAGACAAACCCTTTGAAAAATAAAATAAAGCAATAAAAATAATTAAAAGTCCTATTAACTATTACAATCTGGGAGCAAGTACATTATTGGATAAAAGAAAGTAAATCGCGGCGCAAAATTAAATCAGACGCATGATTAGGGTTTTGACCCTTTTGGTTAAAGAAAATATCTTTTTGTTGTTTTTAATTTTAAGAAAGAAATTAAACCTAAATTAATTACTAAATTAAATTAACAAATTAATTAAATGAAAAATAAATTATTTTTTGGTGTTTTGATATTTTAAGAAAGAAAATAAAATTAATTGAATTAGTAATTAAAACCTAATTAAATCTAATTAATTTTAATTATTTGCAAAATAGGTTAAAATTATTCTAAAATTAAAACTTAAATTAATTAATTAGTATTTATTAATAAAATAAAAGTTAAAATTTGATTGAATAAAAATATTTTTGGTGATTTTATTTAATAAATTAGGAATTTGGTGATTGGTTAATAAATTAAATAAAAATAATAAAACTATTGAAATAAAATAAAATAAGTGAAAGAGAGAGTTTGGGCCTGAATTATGGGGGTGCTTGTAGTAATTTCGTGGCCCAATATGTGATGGCCTTATTTGATTTCCTCTGATCTGGTGCATGTGCATTGACCAACGCCTCTATGGACCTTCAGACCTTGGCCACCAGATCTGGCTCTTAGCCATATGGCACTTAGATGGGTGATAGCACACGGTAGGCTGCATGCTTGAGCAAGCACATGATTATCTAAAAAACAATGAGAAAATACAAAGCGCTGGAGGCAGGGATCGAACCCCTGACCTCCAGCCACTAACACCTTGGAATTGGACTTGTTGGCCACTGGGACACGCTGCTGAATTTGTTATCATAATGCAAATAATGTTTATTATATAAAAAACAAAATTATTGCCAAAAATATAAAAACAAACGCGCGCAAGATTTGAATCTGCCAATGGACGGGGGACACTTCATCGTCCCTGTCCTGAAACCTGTAAAAGAATACCTGCGGATTTGAATCTGCAGCTAAAAGCGTAGGCCCATCCTAAAATCCTCTCAGGCCACAAAAATGAATTCCAATGGCATGGTTGTATTCGTCTCACCCTCCCGGTCACAACCATGTCCATCTTGTAGCTTAATTTCACCTGAAAAGAAAACCCCCAAAAATACCCAAGAAAACCTATATATGGCGAATTGCAATATAGATCATACAAATGAAATTAAATGATACCAAAAGTTCACAAATGATGTGAGGAATACAAATATGTAGTTATCTCATTCAAATGAAGCCAGAATGAGCCAAATCGATTTCAAGAACAGGGAAGGGTTACGTGACACTTACAGCGCGTTATGGAGTCTAAGGATGCTTGGTTTTGATCCAGGTGGCTTGAGTGAATGCCCAGGAAGCGATTGGGACAAGTCTTGGCCTCTGAAACTGCCTCTAACCTGGATTTCGACTTCTCACTTTTTTGTGATTTTTTCACTTTTTGTTCTGCCTCTCTCTGCACTTTCCAACCCTGATCTCGTATCCTTTGGCTTGCTTATGTAATGTGCTTTGTATTAGGGTATAAATTATGGACTGAATCCCTTCATATCAATGCAGATGAATGTGATTTGATCTCCATTATTAAACCTTCCAAATTTGATTTGATTCAATCTTTTTGCACATGATTTGGCTTGATACGAATTTGATGGTGATGCTAGCTGTGAACAAAGCCTAAAACAATCAAAAAATCAAGAGTTATTAATTATTTGGACTTTATATGATTTTATTTGATTTAAAATGAATAAATTCAATAAAAAATCAAATTAAATAATAAAAATGAAATATGAGCTCATGGCTGAAGCTAGGACACGTGGACAACTATGAAAGCTCAAATCAAGTGGAAAAGAATGGGCCCATTTGACAAAATTTGAAGTTTTGGGGATAGTTGACTTTTGGCAATTTTGTAAAAAAGTCCAACTTCAACAATGCATAACTTCTTCAATTTTGAACTTTTGGAGGTGTTCTTGGACTTTTTAGAAAGCTTGAGATGTCCTCTAACCAACCATTTTGGTCTAATATCATTTTGATATTCTATGCTCAAGTTATAAGCTTTGGAAAAAAAGGTGTTTTTGTTGACTTTAAAAAATGACCTATAATGTCCAAATTCATAACTTCTTGTGAGTGCATTTTTTGATATTGGGGTATGAAGATGGATTGTAGGGAATTGCATCCTATTCAAAATGAGCTTTGGATGGGTCATTAATCATAAAGTATGAGAAAGGTATGCTTGGTCAAAGTTGAGTTGACTTTTCCTATAAAACCCTAATTTAGCAACTTTTGAGTCTTGATGAATTTTGAGTAATCCTTGATGAATCATGATCAAACCTTGATCAAATGATGAAATATCCTTCAAAATGAGAATGTTTACAAAAAATCTTGAAATTTGACTGTATATAGGTCATAGTTGACTTTTGCCCTAGCACAGTCGATTTTTGGACTCTTTGAGCAATTGACTGAGCAAACTTCCTCTGCAAGGCTTGAAACTTGACATGGATGACCTTGATAACATATTAGCACATTGGGGAGCACTTGAGGTCATTTGGAATCAAGGATCTTGATGCAATGCAAAACCCTAATTTGGGGTGGACTGCCTTAGGAGATAGCTTCTCTGTCCAACTCTTGAGCTACCTTGAGCCACTTGGATATTTTTCTTGCAATGTCTTGAGAAATATGGGAGGGAAAATTTTGGGGTATAAAAATAGGGTAGAAAACTCTTAGTTACTTGATCAGAACTTGCAAAACATCCTTGCTATTTTCAAACACACCTCACAACACAATTTCAAAACATTTCCCAAAACAAACTTTCAAACATTGAAACATTTTTCAAAAGACAATACACCTTTGTATATATTCAAACAAGAATCATTACAAAGGTTGCCACAACGATGGCCTATTTTCAAAACATTTTCAAAACCACACTCACAAAGCACCATTTCAAACAATTGGAAAAGCAAAAGCAAGTGATCTAAACAAGTAACTAAGAGCCCATGGAAAACCATGGATGAAAAGGGTGCTAGCACCTTCCCTTTTCATAATCTACCCCCCGAACCCAAGAAAACATCTCAAAGGTCTTTCCTGTGCTTTTTGACCTTTCCTTTGGATAAAATAAAAAGTCGGTGGCGACTCTTGCTAAACCGAAACATTTGCGAACACAAACGCAAAACCTCAAGTCAGTTCTTCCACCGTATCACAGAACTGGCGACTCTGCTGGGGAGAAATTCTAAAAGTGGGGTTACCTTAGGGTTTAGATCACCTTTACATGCTTACTTGGTTTTCTTTGATTGCTTTACATTTGGTTTGGGTTTGAATCCTTTACCCGGATTTGGGAAACATTCATAGATAGATAGCAATATGTTGTGGAAACTGTGCGGGGTATACCGACATGGTTAAAGCAATAGATATATTAGTGCGACATATTTGTGGGTACCGATAGCCTTTGAGTAAATCAAAGAGAATACGGGGCCGCTGAGTGATGTCATGAAGCACTAATGGACTTTTAGAATCTTTACTTGACCATCTTGGCCTTATTAGGGGTAGTGAGATGACCGGCTTTGGTGCAGTCCGAAGTTGGTAGATACTCGATACTACACTCATTGAGGGTTGTTTTCTTGGAATATTTCGGTCGCCAGTAAAGTGGCTAAACTGAAACAATGAACACAGAAAATAATCCAGTGATATTGAGCTCCTTAGAACCCGATTACTATTTATAGGACAGGTTGAGCCAACTAGACTTCAAGAGGGTACTTACCTACAAACTCCATGCAAGCCTAAACCTAAGGACTTGTCTGCTTTGTGTGAATATGACTGTTTTTATATAACTTGCTTACTTTGCATATCTGTACATAACATCATAACATCATAACATCATACCATAGCATTTTCAATAACTATTTCAAGGATCTTGAGGGTCTTTGATGCAGGGTCACGTTGAACCAAACGTCTACCAAAGGGCAGGAGGATTCATTTTCCCTTAAACAAACACCGTTAAAGATCAAGTACAACAACTTGAGTCAAGGGCTATGACCCACTTGACACAGTGAGCTTGATTCTCGTGGAAAGACATCCACCAATACAAAGTTCTCCAATCAAAGATGTTGATCGAAGTTCAACCTCTAACATTTTCTTGTGTTTACCCCGCGAGATCCTTGAAAACATGCATCCACATATCATGCATCGTATCATGACAGGTTTCCCCCTTTTCAGGTCTCCTTATTTTCCTACTGTTTATTTCAGAAGAGATGGCTCTAGAGAGGACTGTCAAAGATATCCAGGCTCAAAACGCTCAACTTCAAGAGATGTTCTTAAACTTGTCCAAGGGGCAGGAAGAAGTGAAAGCTCTCCTCACAAGGGGCATGGTCCTAGGGAATCCAGGGGGCATCAGGAATGATCAGTTGGAAGGACTACAGATTGAGTTGGAAACAATGAAAATTCAGATGATGGGACAACTGGTGGGCCAAATGACTCTCATCAAAAACTTGGCTCAAGGATAAGAGGAGCTAAAGGTCCTCATCAACAAACTGCATCGGGATGGATGTAACCAAATGGGGGCAAACAACTAGGGTTGAGGATCAAGTCATCATTCAGCCTCCCTTAAGACAAGAAGTCAAGGGAAAGTCTCCCCAGTTTGCTTCAGGGTCACAAGCCCAACAACAACCTCACCAACATCAACAGGGTAATCGGTGTAAGCAAAATACATCTGAAAAGCACTTCACCGAGATTAACATGCCATTATCCCAAGTGTTGCAACGCTTGTTGGAAGTCCAGCTGATTGTACTAAGGGACCCCCCTCGGCGTCCCAACACAGCCGCTCCAGGGCACAATCCAAATGCGAGATGTGCGTATCATTCCAACAGTCCTGGACATGACACCGATGGCTGTTGGACATTGAGAAACAAAATTCAAGATCTAGTTAAAGAAACAACACTGGAATTCACACAATATGGTCAAATGAAAATCTTCCCCTAGGGTTCTCCACCTAAAGTGACAAGTTCAGACTAAGAGGCTTTGGTTTCATTTGAATTTTCAAGTTGTAATTTCTTTTGTTATTAAAACAATTATCTGTTGATGTCAAACTCTGTTTCATTAATGCATTGCATATGTTTGTCTTGAACTCATCCATTAGTTTTCACTATACTTGAATTATGCTTTCTACTTTCTTTATGACATTTAACTCTTGCTAAAAGTTACAAGCCTTTAGAGGGAGGATGAGGAAAACAATGCCATAATCTCATACAGTATGCTTTTGGACAGACCTTACTGACGATGTACATGCGTTTCTTTCAAATCCTAAACACTGGAGTTATAAGGAAGAAAATCCCTAGTCAACCCCTTCGAGCCAAAGAAGTAGAAGTTTTCTGTTTTAAACACAAATTGAAACCTTTAATCAAACCTGGGGCAGGGTAGTCTCTCAGTTGGTTCAAATGCGCGTTTAGCCGCAAACTCTCATTTCGTAATACAACGAATGACATCAAAAAACATTCCTTTGGAATCAAAAGACGGTGATGGTTCCCTATCACATAGGAAGTCATTATCTCTCAAAAAAAAGAGAAAGGCCCACTAAGCCAAAACTTACAAAGGAGGCTTAAGAAAGCTGGGGCATCCCGCTGACTGTAATCTCGAAAACAAGAACAATCAGGAAAAAAATAGGGATAACAAAAAAAAAGAAGAAGAAAGAGGTCACTACAAATCCTCAACAACATGAAAAATGTTGCAAAAATGACTGCCTTCCAACAAAATTCAACTTGTGTGAACCATCACCAAACATCGTTCCAGACTCATTTGGAGTTCAAACGCACAATTAACTGAGTTTAGGATTGAAGAACATCACGAAGAGCGGGTGGGTACAAATATACTTTGAGCCTTTATCCTTTGTTTCTTAAAACCGTGAACCAAGCCATGTTACAACCCTTCAAAAGTCCTAATTGAAGCATGGGTTAGTTCGAAAGCATACTGTTACAAAAGGTATCCTGACTCCTATAAGGCTTTGTTCTAAATCTTGTGTTGAATTTTTCTTATATAAGTTTTCTGCTAAAAAACACATTTTTCAAAATTTCAAGACAAGCATAAACTTTGCATTATTTGAAAATCGTTGTTTGCATATAGCTATTTGTTTGACAATGAAGAAATTCACAATGAATATCCGATGAACGAAAACTCTCTTAGTGAACAAAATCACTTCAAGTGGGATGACACTTCCGTTGCAAAAATCTCCAACCAACAAAAGGGGACTTGGCATGGCATTATCCAATAAACCTGGGGCAGTCCAGCCAAGATTTCAAGAAATCTCTCAAGTGCAGAATAGCCAGGGGCAAGTCTCCATCACCATCACTGGGGGCATTAAATGACAATCTCAACAAAGGGTTACATACAGTCAAACGTTTCTTGGCAAAGCCTTAAACACTCGCTACTTGGGGCAGTGACAAATCTCTCCAGAATCCTTCTCATAAGATGGCTCCCAGCCAGAGTTTCGATCTTTGGTAACCTCTTCCCAGCTAAGTCGACCTCAAGAATTCCCGAGATTTTTTCCCATTGAAGTCGCCAGATTTTTCACTATCGGAAACGAAGAATTCAACTCTTTTCTCCATCACCAGTTCGGGATTTACTTTCCGCAGCAAGAGGTCGTCTTGAAAACATTACACATCCGTACATCAGAACATCATGAAACTTAATCTCATTTATTTTGAGAACATCTTTGTTTGATATATTTCATGCAACTAGCCTTTACCTGTCAGGAAAGATGCAGTCAAATTCTCACAAATTCAAGCTATGAAGCCTGGACCACGACCAGATAATAGTTCATTCAACTTTCCCCTTTAACAACAGTCCAGGATTTATTTTCCCCGGTATCTGTTGAAGATATTCCAAGACTTTCGTCTGGCTCAATTAAATCGATTCTAAGATTTTTCTGATTCTTATCCAGTCAAAGTTAATTCAAGACCTTCTCTGGTTCAGTCAGATCGACACTAAGATCTCCCTGATTCTTATTCCAGTTGAAGATATTCCAGATTGTACTGTTTCAGATAAACCTCTCAACGGTTTATTCTGATTCACTTCCAGATTTTGCTGTTTCAGATAAACCTCTCAACAATTTATTCTGATTCACTTCCATATTTTTGCTGTTTCAGATAAACCTCTCAACGGTTTATTCTGATTCACTTCCAGATTTGTTTGTTTCAGATAAACCTCTCAACGGTTTATTCTGATTCACTTCCAGATTTTGTTGTTTTAGATAAACCTCTCAACGGTTTATTCTGATTCACTTCCATATTTTGCTGTTTCAGATAAATATCTCAACGGTTTACTCTGATTCACTTCTAGATTTTGCTGTTTCAGATAAAATCTCTCAACAGATAAATCTCTCAACGGTTTATTCTGATTCCTTCTCTGTTCAGGTCCAGTTCAACTTTCCGTCAACAATCATCTTTGAATGGTATCTTTAAACCCATTTCCATAACGCCATTACATCAGCATGTCATTAACACCCCCAGAGGAGATGAGACTACCAACTACCAATCCCCAGCGTAGTTGAAACTACTAACCCACAGCAGAAATCATCCGGTTTCTCCAATTCCCCAGCAAGTCATCTTAAAACCTGGAAATCAACCAGATAACAGTTAACTTTTGTTTTATCCCCAACCAAGGATAATTCCTCAGAAGATTGGCATACTCCCAAGCTCCCGATACAGTTAACAGAATGAAGATTCTCATTCTTGAAACCCCATAAGATTGGCATACTCCCAAGCTCCTAATACCGTTAACAGAATGAAGATTATCATTCTTGAAACCCCAGAAGATTGACATACTCCCAAGCTCCTAATACCGTTAACAGAATGAAGATTCTCATTCTTGAAACCCCAGAAGATTGGCATACTCCCAAGCTCCTGACACCCTTAACAGAATGAAGATTCTCATCCTTGAAACCTCAGAAGATTGGCATACTCCCAAGCTCCTAATACCATTAACAGAATGAAGATTCTCATCCTTGAAACCTCAGAAGATTGGCATACTCCCAAGTTCCTCATACCGTTAATAGAATGAAGATTCTCATCCTTGAAACCTCAGAAGATTGGCATACTCCTAAGCTCCTGATACCTTTAACAGAATGAAGATTCTCATTCTTGAAACTCTAGAAGATTGGCATACACCCAACCTTCTGACCCAAACGCCTGAATGAAGATTCTCATTCTTGCTTCCCCAGAAAGATTGGCATACTCCCAACCTCCTGACCCAAACGCCTGAATGAAGATTCTCATTCACAAAGTGGCATATAACCCGAGTTCCTGATATTCCCGACAGAATAAAGATTCTCATTCTCAAAGTGGCATACAACCTAAACTCCTGAACTTCTTCCAAACAGGAATAGGCTTTTCCCCAGAGTCCTGAGCTTACTCTCCAGCAGGATAGCTACTCCCCAATAGTATAGCTATTCCCCACAGAGTTTTTTACTCCCCAACAAAATCAAGATTCTCATGTTTGATTCTCCAGCGAAGTTGCCAGAGTTTTCTTTATAAATTTGTCAGAGTTTTTTAATCCCCTACAGATCGAAGATTCCCGCTCTTGACTCCTCAACACAAATTCCCCTAGCAGAATGAAGATTCTCATTCTCAATTCCCCACAGAGTTTTCAAATATTCCCCAGCGGAGTTCTCCTCAAACAACAAAACAGGAATCCCCGGTTGAAGTATTCTAAGCAAAGCTTGAAGACACACATACTCTTCAACAGTGGTCCAGGATTTATTTTCCCTGACGGCAGTCAAAGATTTTATTATCTCCAGCTATCCAGGATTTATCTTCCTCAGCAAGACGACTAATCAGCTTACATGCGCATACATTACATTCATATATCATAAACATTGATAAAGCACATTTTATGGCATCATACATGTCATGCAACATAACTTTGTGTTTTAGATAACATTTTACCCTTTTCAGAATAAGATTAAAAGCTACCTTTAACAAATATTCAAAGATTTCAGATACAGTACAGATACGCTCTAAGACATGGAAGTTATTCTGTTACTCATTCAGATCTCATATTCATATACTGTATGGATACACCACGGACACAGAGGTCATTCTATTACTCATTCAGAAATTCGCAATCAGATACAGACTAGATACGCTCCAGACACGGAAGTCATTCTATTTCCCATTCAGATTCAACTATCAACTTCAGGTTCAGATATACTTCAGACACGGAAGTCATTCTATCACTTGTCCAGATCCCAGTTACAGTACGGATACACTCCAGACACGGAAGTCATTCTGCTACTCATACAAATCTCAATTTCAGATACAGTCCAGATACGCACCAGACACGGTTGCCATTCTGTCACTCATTCAGAATTTATCCCCAGCCCAGAGATGCTCCTTACACGGATGTTTTTCTGTCGCCCATTCAGAATTCAGATAAAATACAGATACACTCCAGACACGACAGTCATTCTAATATTCATTCAAGAATCAAATACAGTTACAGCTCGAATACGCTCTAGACACGGACGCCATTCCTTTGCTCATACGAATCCAATCTCTAGATACAACTCAGATACGCTCTAAATACGGACACCGATCTGATGTTCATTCTCCTGATTTTCAACAAACAAATCTTGGATGACATCTTTAAGCCCATCTCTAGCAAGATTCTACCATCTCCAAATGGAATCTTTAAGCCCATTTCCTCCGCTACATTTTGACGAGTGCAAATTTACGGGCACTCTAGTGTTCAATCCTCTTTTACCTTCGAGTCACGAAAGGCAAACTCGCCAATCTAACTCTTCAGGTTCAAAAAGATTGAACAGGGGCAGCTGTTGTACCCCAAAAATTTCCCTCTCATCCTTCAAGAATTCATCCTGAATTCTCAGAGTTTCTCTTAAACAAATCCAAGCCATGAATTATCATTCCTCTCCAAGTAAACCATTTACAAGAGCAAAATGGTCATTTGCAAGCTCAAAAGTCAAAAATTTTACCTTGATAAAGTTAAATTCTAAATACTTAGAATTTTTCTATAAAAAAAAGTGTTTAGGAAAAATGGCACTTCAGAACTTCTGAACCAACCTCCAGGCAGAAACGGTCAGAAGTTGCAAACTTGGCTCAACACATAACATTCAGTCATAAGGTAGCTCTTCAGCAGCTACACCAACTCAGTTAGGGGTTGTAAATGTGGTTCAGCACGTAATCTTTAAACAGAACATGGCTCTTTCAACAGTTACACAAGTTCAGCCAGAGTTTGCTAGAGAAATACAAAGAAGGCAACAAAGCCTGAAACTCCTTCAGAACGTACTGGGATCAGAAGTTAATGGGATCAGCAGATTGGGTATAATACTGAAACAAAATCTCTAAATTCAGTTTTCAAAGGCAGATAAAAAAGAACATGCTTAAAAATCTGGAAAAACCCTCAGAATTTTCTGAGGCAGAGGCCAAGGTCAGAGCTTAGTTTACGTTGTTTTTTGGTGAAGCAGAACTGTTGGCTCAGGTTTTAGGTAATGATGTAAAATCTCCTATTACAAGATTTCTGATTTTGACAAATCTCATCACCATTTAATGCTCATTAATGCTCACAACCACTTTTGAGCATTCATCCAAGGGGTCTCTCCACGTGTGGCATAGTAACACCCTCGTGTAGGCTTAGGCATGGATCTATGCGCCACTTTCCACCTATGGGCTTCACTTTCCCTTAATCTTCGCCTACTGTTCCAGTCTAGGCTGAAAAAATTGTCCATTATCACAACTTTCCATAAACTTCCTTCAAGAACAAGTTAACACCTACTGCATAGTATGGGCGCCATTTAACATTTAAAAATTCACAAAGCCTTGCCTATAAATAGGACACCATTGTCCATTAAAAGGGAGTCAAAAAAATCCAGAAAAAAATTGCTAGAAGAGGAACAGAAAACTCTAGCAAGAAAACATTGTGAAACCCTGCCAAAATTCCTAGTGTTTCATAACTTTGAACTTCCTGCCTCCAAACTTCATTGATACCCAGTTTGCTTCCTGACTAGAGAACGCCCATATAGTTTCTGACCATACATACATATATCTTCGTCATCCACCCATTCTAAAAAGAACCTGTCCAGAACACCATCAGAGCTAAAGCTAGCTCCAATTCACAGATTTTCTTCCAACAACAAGGTAAGCACCTGCTGACTCTCATCATGCTACTAAGCATCATCAGCTTTGCATGCTCAATAAACACAATGTAGATATCATGTTTCCGTTGTATGTGTTCTGAGGAATTTCATGCCTCTGAATGTTTAAGTAGGAAGTGAATCAGTGTAGAACCTTCCTGTGACCTTTTTTGTTCTGTCTTCTGAAACGCTATGTCACCTTCTGAAATTGTCCTAGGCATGCCTTCTGTTTTGTGGAAAAATAATAAAATTGCAGATGTTCTGACTAGCACAGGGGGAAACCAAGAGCTGACTTGTTTTGCTATCAATAATATCAGAACTTCTGAAAATTATTGTGTTTCCAGCAGGGTCAGGACTTCTGACTTCCCCACTAACAAACTTCTGTCTTGCAGAGCATGGGAGTTAGAACTTCTGACCTTCCCATTAACAGGTTTCTATTTTGTAGGGCACCAGAGTCAAAAGTTCTGACTCATACATTTTCACTAACATGTTGATATCCTGCAGCAGGCCTGGGTCAGAACTTCTGACTTCCTCTCAGCAGCGCGCTAGCCCTCTCTCTCTTTCTCTTTTTCTTCCCCTTGTTATTTTCTGTTCTTATCTATTTTTCTCGTTGAACCAACCCCATGTACAAGTGTGTATCCCCCACCCCCTAAATATTATAATAGCGTAGGATTTTACATTTCCGCATTTTTATTGCTTTCAAATGTAAATGCTAGTAATTAGGAAATGTATGGCAAGATAAAATCAATGAAATAGAAAATCCTAATTCAAGATAAAATCATGCATGCAATAAAACACACTTGCACACAAACACCCTTAAGGTATCTCCACTTGGTTGCCTAAACAAATGGCCATGGTATGCATGCTAGGTATCTTGGTAAAACAAAACAAAACAAAAGATCATAGTCCCTCGATGACGCTATCTTGGTTGCCTAAACAAAATGATCTAGTCCCTCAAAAATTTGCTAAAGATACTTAGCACAATTGCTATCATGGTCAATACGATGACCCGCACCTGTCCCATTTAACATCCTAATACAAGGTTGTTTACCAAATGCAATGGTAAAACAACACTGTCAAAAGGGTTAAAAATATGTAGGAAAGACTCTTGAGTAGATAGGGTAGACAACTCTTAGTTACTTGATCAAAACTTGCAAAACATCCTTGCTATTTTCAAACACACCTCACAACACAATTTCAAAACATTTCCTAAAACAAACTTTCAAACATTGAAACATTTTTCAAAAGACAATACACCTTTGTATATATTCAAACAAGAATCATTACAAAGGTTGCCACAATGATGGCCTCTTTTCAAAACATTTTCAAAACCACACTCACAAAGCACCATTTCAAACAATTGGAAAAGCAAAAGCAAGTGATCTAAACAAGTAACTAAGAGCCCATGGAAAACCATGGATGAAAAGGGTGCTAGAACCTTCCCTTTTCATAATCTACCCCCCGAACCCAAGAAAACATCTCAAAGGTCTTTCCTGTGCTTTTTGACCTTTCCTTTGGATAAAATAAAAAGTCGGTGGCGACTCTTGCTAAACCGAAACATTTGCGAACACAAACACAAAACCTCAAGTCAGTTCTCCCACCGTATCACAATAGTAACTTTAAATTCCGCAATTTATCGCTTTTATATATAACATGCTAGTAATTAGGGTTTTGTATGGAAAGACTAAAACCAATACCTAGAAAACCCTAATTCAAGACAAAAACAAGCATGAAAATAATACACTTGTACACAAGCACCCCTAGGGTTATTCAACTTGGTTGCCTTATACAAAATGACCATATTACGCATGTAAGGTATATTAGAAAAAACAAGAAAATACAAGATCATAGTCCCTCGATGACGCTATCTAAGTTGCCTTTCAAATGATCTTAGTCCCTAAAGAGAATGCTAAGATACCTTGCAACATTTCTAATCATGGTTATATGATGACCCACGCCCGTCACATTTACATCCAAAGATAGGGTTGCTTACCAAATCAAGGGTAAGATGAGAATGTCAAAGGAAAAGGGAAAATGAACAAGAAAGACTTTTGAGTAGGTAGAATGCTCCTAATTACTTGCTCAATTTCAAAACAAACATCCTTGCTATTTTCGAAACAATCACCTACACTTTCAAACATCTTACAAAATTGAAAACATTTTTAAAAGATTAAACATCTTTGTATACATTCTGTTGTACCCCAAAATTTTCCCTCTCATTTATCAAGATTTTTCTCACAAGATCTCTTTGACTAAAGACTGGATTAGGGTTTGATCAGCCAAGACATCTCATCATGCACTAATAACCCAAAATTAGGGTTTGAGATTGCACAAATATTTTTGGACTATAAATGCTTAATATGACTTTCAAGGATCATTATGGACCCCCAAGATTATTCATGCGAAGTTTCAAGCTTTGAATCACATTTTTTATCAGTCAATTGGACAGTTGACCTAAAAATCAGCTGTATTGGGGAAAAAGTCAACCATGGCCAATTTATAGTCAAACTTCATAACTTTTGATCCACATCAACATTTTAGACTCATATGTATCATTTGATCAAGTTTGGACCATAATTCCTCAAGAAATTTGATCAAATCATCAAAAGGGCAAAATGGTCAAAATTAGGGTTTTTGACTGAGAACGGGCAATTTCTGATTTTTGACCTAGCAAATGATCAATTGGATTGAAGCATGATTTCAAGAGTTCAATTGCATCATCTTGAACTAAATGCATGGTTCAAAACATTGCAAATCCATTGGATTGACAGATGAAATTTTCAGTCAATTGATCAAAAGTCAACAGTATATTGAAAAGTCAAACTTTGACTTTTTGGTCAAAATCAAACAACAAGGATCACAATTCATCAAAAAATGTCAAAATGTGAAACTTGTTCATCAAGGAATCAAAGATTGAAGATTTTGTTTTGAAATTTGAAATTTTCTTAACTTACAAATTTTTCTAAGTATAGAAAATTTCTTATTTTTTCTCAACTTTAAGCCAAATTCTCACCATGATACAAGATGATTCAAAGAAAGTTCCCAACATGAAAGTTATAGATCTCCATGAAATATACAAATTTTCTTCACACAATTTATACTAAAGATGCTTGGATCTCAAGATATAATTTTGTGAATACATGCTCATGAACTAAAATAACTTGGTGAAATTTTGCCCTAATTTAGGCAGGTTTTTGACCTAACTTCATGGCAACTTCTCACCTAGTTCCAAGCGGAATATTGAAAAGAAATTCAAAGATGAGTTATATAGAACATTTCAAGCTTTCCAAAATATCCAAGAACTCCTTGAGATCATTCTTGAGTAGGGAGAATCGAAGAGATGAAGTTGGCAATTTTTCACTTTGATTTCAAGCAATTTCATGATGAACCAAAATTCAAATCCAAACCTAGGCTGTATAATACTTGCTTTACAGGTCTCAAACTTGTTTATCACTCTATAATTAAATTCTTACACAGTTGATAAAGATTTAATCCAAGCATAAGAGCCTTTGTCCAAGCTACAATTCCATAAATGGCACAAAGTTGCCATTTCCATTTTAGTAAAGCACAACTTTTGCAATTGTCAACTCCTTGAGCTTTGCACTTGTTCTTTCTGCACACACAAACCTTATAAAAAAATCAATGTGTATAATACATGTACCAACTCAGACCAGGCTTGTACAAGCACATAGAGAGTTGTCTCCTCACTTTTCTTCAAAAGCAAGCAATAGAGGCAAAAGTCTATAAATCAGAAATCTTGAGTAAGCTTGAGGTCTAACATTTTCTATACTTATACACAAATGTATTGTGACTTAGAACACGATTGCTAAAGCTCAGAAAACCTCCCAAACTCTCTACCACTGGAAACCTGCCATAACTTGTAGTTTTGCATCTTGCATAGCAATCTCAAAAACCACTCATGCGTTTTAAGTTCTAATCACTTAAACACTTAACCTACATCATATCTAAGTGTTCCAGACCACTATCCCCTCACTGTAACTCCTCCTTCTCCATCTGCAATTTTTGCATTTCAAGCTTGCAGGTTGACTTGAGTAGGGAGATTCAGGAACTCTCAAGGCAAAGTAAGGATTGGAACACACTCAGGGAGGTCCATGCAAGCTAAACAGATTCTCAGGCCTTCTCAAAACTTGATCAAACTCCATTCACGATCTCAACTGAAAGAGGTAAAAACTCTAACTTTTATCTCTTCATACAAGCATCCTTTGGTCTCGATTTATGAAAAATAAAATGTAGATATCCTTGCACTAAAGCCAACCATGTTCATAGATTTCATTTATATCCATTGTGTATAGAGAATTTTGGATCTGAAATTTCTGTAAAAATTAGGTTTGAAATTAGGGCCAGTAAAATTAGCTTTGATCTTTAACTTTTAGTTTACATGAGTTACATGGTTGAAATCGTGGGAAGGAATACTATCATTTTCATGTTTGGAGTTTCCATTTTCATTGAGAAATGAGAGAGATACAGGTGGTCCAACTAGCTAGAGGAAGAAGACGAAGTACATGGCAAGGATTTGATTCATGTTATGTATTTTTGTTTTCATTTGAACTAACGGATGTACAGCCACCCCAGTGGTAAGGCATCGCGCGTAAATACCATAGGTCATGGGTTCGAACCTTGGCGCTGCCATTTGCATTTTTCATATTTTTCCAGCCTTTTTTTGTTTGTTTGGCAGCGTAGGCTTCTGAACTTATGGGCCTTGTTTTTTTTCTAACCTCCTACCCCTGTTTGCTTGCAGCACCCCTGGCCCATATATTTTTATTATTGATTTTATTTTCATTTCTATTTTATTAAATGTATTTTCCTTAACAAAAAAAATCATAAAAAATATAAAAATACTAAATTTATATTTTTGTTTATTTTATTTATTTTTTTCTCATAGAAAATATTTTTATTACATATCATATATTTTTTTTATATATATAAACTTGTAAGTTAAAATAGAATTAGGTTAAGTATTTATTTTTCTTCACACCTTGTAAATATTTATTTTAACATGTAAAAGGACCAAAATATTTCATAAATACTATTTATTATTTTTAAGACAAAAAATACTTAAAGAAATTTATTTTCTTTTAACAAATTAGAATTAGGGTTAATCAATTTATAAAGAAATAATTTCCTTTTCTTAAAATATTAGGTTTAGTTAAAAACTCTTTTTTCACATAAAAAACAAAACAAAAATCTTTTTTCTTGCATATACATATCTTTGCATATTTAATTTATATTGTATATTATTTATTCAAATATTTGTACAAATTCGATTTGGTTGTAATAGATTAATTAGGTTTATATTATTGCAATCCCCATTCATAATTTGTATACCCCCTCCCATAAAATGTTGTAATAGCGTAGTAATCTTTAAATTACGCAATTTATCGCTTTTACTTAACATGTTAGTAATTAGGGTTTGTATGGAAAGATAAAAACAATCAAATAGAAAACCCTAATCCAAGACAAAATCAAGCAAGAAAATAACACACTTGCACACAAGCACCCTTAGGGTTACTCCACTTGGTTGCCTTATACAAAAATGACCATATTATGCACGTGAGGTATCTTAGCAAAACAAACAAATATAAGATCATAGTCCCTCGATGACGCTATTCAAAGTTGCCTTACAAAATGATCTTGGTCCCTCAAAAATGCTAAGATACTTTGTGACATTGCTAATCAGGGTTATACGATGACCCACGCCCGTCCCGTTAACATCCAAAGATATGGTTGCTTATCAAATCAATGGTAAGACAACAATATCAAAGGAAAAGAAAATGAACAAGAAAGACATTTGAGTAGGTAGATTACTTTTAGTTACTTGCTCCATTTTAAAAAAATATCCTTGCTATTTTCAAAACAAACACACACATTTCCAAACATCTTACAAACATTGAAAACATTTTCAAAAAGACAAACATCTTTGTATACATTCTTACAAACAAGAATCATTACAAAGATTGCCTAAACAATGGCCTCTTTTACAAAATACTTTCAAAAACCACACAAAGCACAATTTCAAAACAAAAGCAAGTGATCTAGCAAGTAACAAAGAGCCCATGGAAAACCATGGATGAAAAGAGTGATAATACCTTCCCTTTTCATAATCTACCCCCCGAACTCAAGAAACAATCTCAAAGGTCTTTTCCTGTGCTTTTTCACCTTTCCTTTTGGATAAAAAAAAGTCAGTGGCGACTCTTGCTAACTGCAACATTTGTGATCAAACGCAAAACCCTCAAGTCAGTTCTCCCACTGTATCACAGAACTGGCGACTCTGCTGGGGAATATTTTAAAAGTGGGGTTACCTTAAGGCTAGATCATATTTATTTGCTTACATTGTTTGACTTGTATGCTTTACATTATGGTTCTTTATTTGGGTTTGAATCCTCTACCCAGATTTGGGATACATTATAGGTAAATAGCAATACATTGTGGAAACTATGCGGGGTATACCGACATGGTCTAAGCAATAGCTATGTTAGTGTGACATATTTGTGGGCCACTGAGTGATGTCATGAAGCACTAACGAACTTCTAGAACCTTTACTTGACCAACTTGGCCTTTAGGATGTAGTGAGATGACCAACTTTGGTGCAGTCCAAATTTGGTAGATACTCGATACTACACTCATTGAGGTTTGGTTTCTTAGGATATTCCGGTCGCCATTAAAGAGGCTTGAGTTGAAACAATGGCCAAGGAAATAATCCAGTAATATTGAGCTCCTTAGAACCCGGTTACTATTACTAGGACAGGTTTAAGCCAACTAAACTTCAAGAGGGTATTTACCTATAAAACTCCATGCAAGCCTAAACTAAGAACTTGTTTGCTTTGCTTGTATATGCATACTTGTACATAACATTATGGACATCATGAACATCATATACATCCACTAACCATTTCAAGGATTTTGGGATTCATCTTTGTTTTTGTTTTGTAGGATATGTATTCAATTCGCAGGAAAACTATCCAAGTCAACCTTGTAAGAATTCCTCCATAACTTAAGGAGCTAGCTTCAAGGATCCCTGAGAACTCTCCATTCACCGAGAGACATGGTCGTCTACTCAACTTGGTCACCTCCAACACTGATGAGGATATGATGAAGGTGCTCTTTCAGTTCTTTGATCCTTTGCACCATTGCTTCACATTTCCCGACTATCAACTTGTGCCTACTTTGGAAGAATTCTCCCAACTCTTGAGGATTCCCATTCCCAATCAACTACCTTTCAACGGTATGGAAATAGACCCAAAGCCAAAGAGATTGCTCAAGCTCTACACTTGCACTTATCTGATGTCACAACTCATTGGGAAACTAGGAGTAGTGTCAAAGGCTTCCTAGAAAAGTTCTTGTTTGAGAAAGCCCAAAGCTGTTGGAATTCCTTAGACTTGCAAGCCTTTGAGGAAATTGTGGCTCTCCTCATCTATGGGATGGTTTTGTTTCCAAACCCTGACCAACTCATAGATGTGAATACCGTCCAAATCTTCATGTCACGCAACCCGATGCCTATATTGCTTGAAGATATCCTACACTCTTTTCACACTCGCACAATGAGGAAAAGAGGTGTCCTTATGTGTTGCACCCCTCTCCTGGCAAGATGGTTTATTTCTCATCTTCCCCAATCATTCTTAAAGAATGAGTAAGGTTCAAGGTGGTCACAAAGGTTAATGACGCTCAAACATTCGAACATTCATTGGTGCTCCCGATCCAAAGAGAATGTTATCATTGTTGACCATTGTGGAGAATTCCCTAATGCCCCTCTACTTGGCATTAGGGGAGGCATAACCTACAACCCATGCTTAGCTCTAAGACAATTTGGTTACGCCCGAAGGGATGGCCCGCACGAGATTCTGATTCAAGGATTGGTATTCGACTACGACAACAACAATCAAGGTCTTCGCTAGAGATTCATCCGAGCTTGGAGGATGCTAAAAAAGGTGGATAGCAAGACTTTGGGGCACAAGAGTTCCATCCCTCTTGAGCCCTACCTCAAATGGGTACGAACCCGTGCTCAAAGTCTTATGATGCCTTATCCTTCCATACACTATCCTACATCCTGACATGCCCACATCTGTCGAAGACTTACAAAGGGATTGTATACAGCTCAAAGGAGAGCGAGATACTTTCGAAGCCCAATTCTACGCAAGCGAGAAGAAGGTTTTGGAACTCACTAGGATACTTCATGAGGAGCGGATTTTAAATACCTACATTGCACCAAAGAGGATGCGCACTACTTTTTCATCTTAGATTTTTGTATTATTTTGTCCAAGGGGAATTAATGTACTCAAACTTTATCTTATTAATATAACATGTGTTTCTTTTTGTCTAAAACGAACTTGAATCTTTGAAATCCTTTAAAACACTGCATATGCACATATCATTCATCATAACATAAACAAGTCTTTTGCAACAAGTTTCCTCATCTCTCTACTGTTTATTTCAGTAAGATGGATCTCGAACAAATAGTGAAAGATCTCCAAGCTCAGAACACGCAATTTCAACAGTTGCTCATGACCCTAGCCAAGGGGCAAGAAGAATTGAAGACTCTGATAGCTGAAGAGAAGAAAAAGAAAACAAAGAAGGTAAATGGAGCCTTGAACATGGGGAGAAGATTTCATGAGCAGACGAGAAGGACTTTGAATTTTGCAACAACATCCGGTGAAGGAGAGGAGAAAGGTAAGGAAACAGCGGTCCCGTCAGAATCTGAAGAGGAGGAAGAAGAGGAATACTACTCTAAGGAACAATATCCTCCAGCTGATGACAGGTACATACATCTTGAAGAACGTTTGAGCGCGATGGAAATATAAAAGGTGCCAGGCTTAGACTTTGAGGAATTGGGACTAGTGTCGGGGATTGTGATTCCTCCGAAATTCAAAGTGCCTATGTTCGCAAAATATGATGGGGTGTCATGTCCTAAGATGCATCTCCGATCATATGTAAGAAAGATCCAACCACACTCCACTGATAAAGACTTGTGGGTGCATTTTTTCCAAGATAGTCTGTCTGGAATGTAACTCGACTAGTTTTACCAACTAGAAAGAGCCAACGTCCATAATTGGGAAGATCTTACCGCAACTTTCTACAAGCAATATCAGTACAATGCTAATTTGGCGCCTACCCGTACTCAACTCCAGAGTATGGCCATAGCTTCCAATGAAGGTTTCAAGGATTACACACAAAAATGGAGAGATCTGGCTGGAAGAGTTCAACCCCCTCTGTCTGAAAGGGAATTGGTGGACATGTTCTTAGGCACCTTATCTGGCCCCTTCTTCAACTGTGATACAGTGGCAGAACCGGACTGTTTTAGGAAAATTCTGGTTGCGTTTTGTGTTTGAGTTTGCAAAATGTCGCGGTAAGCAAGAGTCGCCGCCGACTTTTATTTTATCCAACTGGAAAGGAAAAAAGCACAGAAAAATTCCCTTTTCGAGATTTTGAGTACGGGGGGTAGATTATAGAAAGGGAAGGTATTAGCACCCTTTCTATCCGTGGTTTTCCACGGGCTCTTAGGTACTTGCTCATCATTTTTAAAATTGCTTCTGTGTTTGTGCGTTTGAAAAGTTTTTTGTTTTACTTCGATTTAACCCTTGCTTCTGTCTTCAAGAGTGTTACGAAGTCGTTTTGAAAACTTTGTTTGAAAGGAGTGTAAGTGTGGAAAAGTTTGATTTTTGAGCAAGTACCTACTAGCATCTACCTATTCGAAAAAAGAATGTTTATGTTCTTGTTTCCTTTAGACAGTGATATCCCACTATTAGTGAGTAGGTAGCACCTTCGTTGGAGTTGTAAGGTTCAATTCGAAAGGGACGTACAACCACTAAAGCAACGTTAGAACGTCTTAGTAATAACCCTAATGTCTTAATATCATATTCAAGGCAACATTTTCGAGGCAACCTTTCCAAACGGGACATTTGATCTTTGTTTAGACAAAAGAGCGACCATTAAAATACCCTATACTTAATGATCGTTTACCGAAAGCAACCGAAGTGAGAGTATACCCTAGGAGTGCGCATGTGCGAGTGATTCAATTTCAAGTTATTATCTTTGTACATTTAGGGTTTGCTAACTGTTTTAATTTTAACATACATTCTTGTCATGCAACCTTATTATCATACATCTAGCAGTTAATATTTGCGGAAATTAAAATGCGAGAAATAAAGCTACGCTATTACAAGGCTTCGGGTGAGATTAATTACATAGCCAAAAAAACCCGTCAAAACGATAAATGAAAGGAAAAAGTCCTAATTAATCTATTACATCCTGTGAGCAGTTACATCAATATTGCAAAAATAAATAAACGTGCGACGAATAGAGAACGAAAGGAAATTAGGGTTTTGACCCCGTCTAACCTAATTAAAAGAAAGATTATTTTTGTTGTTTTTTATTATCCTTAAGAAAAATAAGGTTTTAAATTAAATACAAGCAAACCTAATTACTAATTAAATTAAATTAATAAAATTAATTACATTTGACCTATTTTGTATTTTTGTGATTTTTGAGAAAATAAAATAAAAATTAAATTAAACAAAACCCTAATTTTCCTAATTGATTTTAATTTATTTATAAAAAGAATTAAAGTTACCTAATAAATTAAATTAACTAACTAAATTAATTTTTTTTATAAAAAAAATAAAACCTAAATCTAATTGGATGAAAATTGATTTTATGATTTTATATAAAAAAGAATTAATTTTTGTTAGTAAAATAATTTAAATAAATTAAATAAAAAAACTATAAAAGAATAAAGAAAAAGAGTATTGGGCCTGTTTGCTAGCAATTTTGGGGGTGCCAATAGCAGCTTCTGGGCCCAAAAAAATCTGGTCCCCGTTGACTTCCATGATCCAGTGCTGCATGTTGACTGGGGTGCATCATGGTCCTCTAAATGACGGGCGCTAGATCTGGCCTATGGACATCTGGTTGGTTATGCATTGAGGATGTATGGTGGACATCCTAGAAGCCTACGCATGGAAACATGTATAGAAAAATAATATTGAAGACCAAGGGGACCTGGGGATCGAACCCAGGCCCTTCAGCTTTTTCTCTCTCCCACTGACCAACCCTGCTAGCGTGCTTTGTTGTACATAGTGAAACAAATAAATAATATATTAAAAAACACAATTTGTTAATTTCCTGCGCGCGAAAATTCAAACAGGTGAATGGGATGGTGCCACACAAGTCTTCTTTTTCCTCTCTCCGTTGGTAAAAGTCAGAGACTTTTACCTACAGACATAGGTCCATCGCTATAACTCCTGCATATTTCAAAATCACATGCAGGCACGATAAATGAAATCTAATGTTGTGGAACAATTCATCTTGGCCTGGTGAGCATCATGGTGCCCTTCTTGTGGACCAATTTTGCTTGTATAAAAAGATCCCAAAACGAGACAAAAAACCCTAACAATGGCAAATCTCTATAGGGTTAGAAAAAATGTAATTAATTGTTATAAATAGCTTGCAAATGCTTCCAGGATTCAGAATATACACATGATTCATGCTACAAATTCTTAAACAAAGATATTCGATTTCAAGAACATGTCCAATCCGTAAACCACTTACAGTGAGTTCTAGCGCACGAGAAGGCTTGCTTTTAATTGCTATGGCTTCCTTGAGTGCCCAGGAAACGAAAGAGATGGCTTGGGAGTCTTGAAAATGCTTAGAAGTGTGAAATCAGATCACCACTTTTCTTGAGTTTTTTCAAGTTTGTGCCTCTCTCTACACGCCTCCAAACCTTGTGTTTTTTATCTTCCTTTGTCCACTATATACCAAGGATCAAATTAGGGTTACAAACATGCCTTCAATCTTTGTCAATTATGGTCTTTGATCATGATTTGATTTCCATGAAAATCTTTCCAAAATAGGCCAAAATCAATCTTTTTATGCCCAACCATGCCTTACACGATCTGATTCTCTTGCTAGCTGTATAAGAGACCTGAAACATGCATCAAATCTTAAGACTTAAATGGTTTTGATATTTCCATGATTTGTTTTGATTTAATTTGATTTAATTGAAATAAAAAATCAAAATAAATAGAAAAAATAAAATAAAGGCAAGTGGAAAGAGCTAGGGCTCGTGGACCATGTTATAAACTCAAAACAAGTGCAAAAAGTTAGGCCCATTTGACAAAAATTGCAACTTGAGGCACTTTTGACTTTTGGCAATTTTGCAAAAAAGGTCAACTTCACCAATGCATAACTCCTTCAATTTTGACTCTTAAAAGGTGTTCTTGGACTTTTTAGAAATCTTGAGATGTCCTATAAGCAACCCTTTTGGTCCCATATCAATTTAGTCTTCCATGTTCATGTATGAAGCTTTGACAAAAAGGTGTTTTTGTTGACTTTTCAAAATGACCTATAATGTCCAAATTCATAACTTCTTGTGAGTGGATATTTTGAACTTGGGAGATGAAGATGAATTGTATGGAATTGTATCCTCTTCAAAATTAGCTTTGGATGGGTCATTTCTCATGAATTATGAGAAAGTTATGCTCGGTCAAAGTTGAGTTGACTTTTCCTGCAAAACCCTAATTTAGCAACTTTGGGGTTTTGATGAATTGTGAGCAATCCTTGATGAATCATGATCAACCTTTGATCAAATGATGAATAATGCTTCAAAATGAGAATGTTGACCAAAAATCTTGAAGTTTGACTATATGTGGGCCACAGTTGACTTTTTCCCTAACACAGTCGATTTTCAGACTTTTGAGCAATTGACTGAGCAAATTTCCTCTGCAAGGCTTGAAACTTAACATGGATGATCTTGAGAACATATTAGGACAATGGTGAGCATTTGGGATCCCTTGGACTCAAGTATCTTTGTGCAACATGAAATCCTAATTTGAGGTAGACTGCCTTAAGAGAGAGTTTGTCTGGTCAACTCTTGGATTTCCTTGAGCAATTTGAGGACCTCACTTGAAATGTATTGAGAAATATGGGACGGAAAATTTTGGGGTACAACATCAACCATTTAACCGGAAGCTCATCTGCAGGCTTTACTGAATTAATACTAACCGGAGAGAGAGTGAAAGCTGGTATAAAAAGTGGAAAGATTCAGAAGGATTCATCTTCTTCTACAGCTGTGAGGAAGCCTTTTATTGGGAAGAAAGAGGTAGTTGCTGTATATCCACAAAGAAACCAAGAGAGAGCCGAACGCCGACCAATGGTGGGGGCTGTTATGATTCCAAATCCTACGTCTGATCAACAAAGAAGTAATCAACCAAGGGTGGAAAGGCCAGTCAGGCAATTCACTAGAATCAACATGACTCTGTCTCAAGTATTACCGCATATTCTGAGATCCAATTTGGCAAACTTGAAAGAAGCTCTGAAAAACCCCAATACAACATCCCCTAATTATCACCCCAATGCCCATTGCGCATATCACTCTGAAAGTCCTGGTCACGATACTAATAACTGTTGGGCCTTGAAGAACAAAATACAAGACCTCATTGAAGCAAAAGAAATTGAGTTTGATGCGCCCGAGAAGCCAAATTCCATTTATGCTCCTATGCCCAGACATGGTCACAATACCAATGCTATTGAAGAAGATTTGTTTGTTACCATAATTGATGAGCTCGTGACTCCACTTCCAACCATTAAGATAAACTTGCTGAAAGCCGGTGTGTTCCCGGGCTGTAGTGAAGACTGCCATTTCTGCCTATCCTCGCCAACTGATTGCCTTTTGTTGAAAGCAGACATTCAACGCTTGATAGATAACAAAGAGATTTTGTTTGAAAGTACTCCTGTTTCACCTGTTCCTGTTAAATATGTTTCAATCATTACCATCTCCGCCAATTATTCCAGGGTCTCCACCAAAAGACCCGTTAGAATTACATTGGTTCCGAAAGCAACTCCTCTAATAATCATAATGCCTGGGCCAGTCCCATATGAATCAGACAAAACTGTGTCGTGGAATTACGGAAGGGACATTTACTACCATGGCATCAAACAAGATGGGTCGGCCGCCGAAGAGATAAACTCCGAAGAAGAAGATTCTGACATCAGCAATATTGTCGGAACTAGTAAAATTACCCAAAGCGGTAGGATCTTTTCTCCAGAAATTGCCCCCCCCAAAGGCAGTTTTTGGACCTGTGGCTGTTCCAAAGATTACTTTCGTACCCATAATCATCTCTGCAAGTGCTCCTATTGACGAAGCCGTTACAACCCTTGTTGTCATTCCTACCAACACTCCTACTGTTGAAACTCGAAGAAAGAATATTCAAGTGGAGCCTGTCCGGACGAAGGCTCAATCACTGACTATCCCCGAGACATCCAAGAAAGAAATGGAGGAGATCCTACAAATTATAAAGAGGAGCGACTACGATGTAGTTGAACAGTTGGGGAAAACTCCCTCCAAAATCTCCATGTTGGCATTACTACTGTGTTCCGAGGCACATGCGAAAGCCTTGGTGAAGTTCCTAAAAACAGCCCATGTGCCTCAAGAGACGTCTGCTGATCAATTTCAAGACTGTGTGGCCAGCTTGACAGCGGATAACGGCCTAGGCTTCTCGGATGCTGATTTTACACCAAGGGGAAAAAAGCACAATGAGGAATTATATGTCTCTGTAGAATGTAGAGGCACAACTCTGACCTATGTCTTGGTGGACACTGGCTCATCTTTGAATGTTTTACCGAAAAAAGCTCTTGACAGACTTGACTGCGAAGAAATGACGTTAAAGCCAAGTAACATAGTAGTAAGGGTATTTGATGGCTCGAAGAGGATGGTACACGAGGAGATGGATATCCCCATAAAGTTTGGGACTCAAACTTTCAATTCAACCTTTTATGTAATGGATATCCGCCCTTCTTATTCATGTCTGCTAGGACGGACATGGATCTATAATGATGGCGCTGTTACCTCTACATTGCACCAGATGCTGAAGTATCCGGTTCAAGGAAAGATTATCACTGTCCACGGAGAGGAAGAATACATGATTAGCCATCTCAATTCCTTCAGGTATGTGGAATTGGACGGCGAGTTCATTGAAACTCCTTTTCAATACTTCGAAGAGGTCCCCCAAGAGGTAGCAGTAACCAAGACTGTGTCCCAGATTCCCAAGATTACAAGACCTCCACTCTGGATGTCATCTCTGAAGGACGCCAAAGCAGTGGTAGAGGAAGGTGGATGCACCATCTGGGGGCAACTTCTGGATATCCCGTATAAGTCTGACAAGTTTTGCCTAGGTTTCACTTCAAGTGCTCAAAAGGTTATACGTCGTGCCCGTGCTGGAGGGTCACCCTTGAAGATTAGCAACCGAGAGGTCAACGCGACAGAAGATGGTGAAGATGAATGCAACCTGGAGGATTGGATATTTTCAAGTGTCAATGGAGGACTCAGCAATTGGGAGGCCAGAGACTTCATCCCAATAACTTTCATCCCACAGTAATTTATCTTTACATTTTGTTGGATCTGTAATATTCAAAAAAAATTCGTACTCTTAAAACCTTGTGTCTTGCCCGAGGCACAACGGTCCATTTGTAAGGGTTATTATTTCATCCTCATATGACATCAATGAATCATGGACGTTTTTCACATACAAACTGTTGTGCTCATTGTTTTTCTTTTACATTTTATTTTCTTTTAAAGATAGCTATACCCTTACACACACCCCCACTCACAAATGTAGGTATCCATCCATTTTGGATCCCATGGGTAACGATACTGCTACGGCCTTTCATGACTCTGAGGATCTAATCTACCAAGCCGAAGACGAAGGTGAGGAAGATTGTGAAGTACCAGGGGAACTTGCCAGGCTGCTACAACAAGAGGAAAGAATCATTCAGCCTCACGAGGAACCTGCGGATACGATCAACCTGGGTACCGAGGAGGATAAAAAAGAGGTCAAGGTGGGTGCCAATCTGGAACCCAATGTCAAGAAGCGTCTGGTTCAGTTGTTACATGACTATGTTGAGATCTTTGCCTGGTCATATGAAGACATGTCGGGACTTGATACAGACATTGTAGTACATTGTTTGCCTACAAGAGAAGATTGTACGCCAGTAAAACAAAAGGTTTGCCATATGAGACCTGGTATGTCAGAAAAGATTAAAGTGGGGGTCATGAAGCAATTCAATGCTGGATTCTTGGCTGTCACCTCCTACCCTCAATGGGTTGCCAACATTGTTCCCGTACCTAAAAAAGACAGAAAAGTACAAATGTGTGTGGGCTACAGAGATTTGAATAGGGCGAGCCCTAAAGATGATTTTCCACTCCCCCACATTGATATCCTAATTGACAATACGGCACAACACAAAGTGTTTTCCTTCATGGACGGATTCTTAGGTTATAACCAAATCAAAATGGCACCTGAGGACATGGAGAAAACAACATTTGTCACACAGTGGGGCACATTCTGCTACAAGGTAATGCCATTCAGATTAAAGAATGCTGGGGCAACCTATCATCGCGCCATGGTAGCTTTATTTCAGGATATGATACATCGTGAAATGGAGGTCTACGTGGACGATATGATAGCCAGATCGCAAACAGAAGAAGAGCATCTTGATCACTTACAAAAGTTGTTTGAGAGACTGAAGAAGTACAAGCTGAGGTTAAATCCAAACAAGTGCACATTCAGAGTACGGTCTGGTAAACTCCTAGGCTTTCTCGTCAGTAACAAAGGTATTGAGGTCGATCCTACCAAAGTTAAAGCAATACAATAGATGCCTACTCCCTGTACTGAGAAGGAAGTCAGAGGATTCTTGGGACGTTTGAACTATATTTCCAGATTCATTTCTCACCTAACATCTACTTGTGAGCCAATCTTCAAACTATTGAAGAAAGATCAAGTAGTCAAATGGAATGATGAATGCCAAGTTGCTTTTGACAAAATCAAATAATACTTATAAGAACCTCCTGTATTGATGCCACCAGTCGAGGGAAGACCGTTGATCATGTATCTGACTGTTTTAGAAAACTCGATGGGGTGTGTATTGGGGCAGCATGACGAGTCTGGCCGAAAATAGAACGCTATTTATTACCTGAGCAAAAAGTTTACCGACTGTGAAACCAGATATTCATTGCTCGAGAAAACTTGCTACGCTCTGGCATGGGCTGCTCGCCGGTTAAGACAGTATATGCTGACTCATACTACCTTATTGATATCTAAGATGGATCCGATAAAATACATCTTCGAAAAGCCTGCTCTTTCTGGGAGTATAGCTAGATGGCAGATGATCCTGACAGAGTATGACATACAGTATACTACCAGAAAATTATAAAGGGGAGTGTATTAGCTGATCACCTTGCTCACCAAGCTGTAGAAGACTATCAGTCCATGAAGTTTGAATTCCCGGATGAAGACATCATGACATTAGACAACAACGAAGAATTCAGGCCATATGACAGACCTGAACAAGGATCCCGATGGACTATGTTCTTTGATGGAGCATCCAACGCACTTGGTAATGGTATCGATGTTGTACTCATATCTTCAGAAGGGTGTCATACTCCCTTTACTGCCAGACTTTGCTTCAACTATACAAACAACATGGAGGAATACGAAGCACGCATCTTCAGTCTCAGAGCTGCCATAGACTTGGGGATCAAATCATTGGATGTATTCGGAGATTCAACTTTGGTCATTAGTCAGATCAAAGGGGAATGGGACACCAAGCACCCAAACCTTATTCCTTACAAAGAACATGTTTTGACATTGCTACCACATTTTGAGAAGATTATCTTCGAGTATTTACCGCGAGAAGAAAATCAGCTAGCAGACGCTCTAGCCACAATGTCATCTATGTTTAAACTTTATTGGGATAACGAGGCTCCTCAGATCACCATCGAATGAATGGATGAACCAGCGCACTGTCACGAGATTAATACTAAAGAAGTAGTGGACCAACCTTGGTTTCATGAAGTCAAGAGGTATCTCGAGGCTCAAGAATATCCAGAAGGAGCTTCAATCAATGATAAGAAGTTCTTAAGGAGATTCTCTGCTAAATTCCTCCTTAGTAATGGCATCCTGTACAAACGCAATCATGACTCCATGTTGCTTCGGTGCATGGATAAGGTTGAAGCTGAAAAGATCATGGTTGAATTACATGAAGGTACTTTTGGTACCCACTCCAGTGGGCATACGATGGCGAAGAAAATCCTACGGGTAGGCTATTATTGGTCTACCATGGAAGCAGATTGCTATCAACACTCTCAGACCTATCATAAGTGTCAAATTTATGTTGACAAGGTGCACGTACCTCTGGTTCCTCTGAATGTCTTGACGGCTCCTTGGTCCTTTGCTATGTGGGGAATTGATATGATTGGAGAAATCAAGCCAACAGCCTCCAATGGACATCGCTTCATCCTAGTGGCCATTGACTATTTTACAAAATGGATGGAGGCAGCTTCCTTCACTTCTGTTACCAAGAATGTTGTTGCCTGCTTCATCAAGCAAAACCTTATTTGCCGGTATGGTATCCCGGAGAGGATCATCACTGACAATGGTACAAATCTCAATAACACTATGATCACCGCATTATGCGAGCAATTCAAGATCTAGCATCATAATTCTTCTCCCTATCGGCCAAAGAAGAATGGTGTTGTCGAAGCTGCAAATAAACACATTAAGAAGATCATACAAAAATGACAGTCACATACAAAGACTGGCATGAGATGTTACCATTCGCTCTCCACGATTATCGTGCCACAGCTCACACATCAACCGGGGAAACACCCTATTCTTTGGTTTACGACATGGAGGTTGTCTTGCCTATTGAGGTTCAGATCCCCTCCCTGAGGATTATGAAGGATGCAGGGTTGAACGAAGACGATTGGATCCAGACTCGACTTGGTCAACTAAACTTGATTGATGAAAAGAGACTTACTTCTATTTGCCATGGTCAGATATATCAAAAACGGATGATCAAGGCTTTCAATAAGAAAGTCATACGCCAAGTATATCAAGTTGGGGATCTAGTGATCAAACGTATCAACTTGCCACAAAGTGATCCCAGGGGCAAATGGACTCCTACCTATGAAGGACCATTTGTAATCAAAAACATATTCTCCGGTGGGGCAATGATCTTGACCACCATGGATGGTGACGACCTGCCACACCCTGCAAACGCGGACATAGTCAAAAGATACTACGCATAAGAGACCCGCTAGGTTGACATACCTAGGCAAAACAAGGGCATCCCGGCGAACCAAAAGGTTCGGGCAAAAATTAGGGATAAAATGAAAAAAATCTGTACACCCGGCAAGTTGAAAACCCGAAAGGGCGACTTGGGCAAAAAAGGGTTTCCCAGTGGACTGAAAACCCGAAAGGGCAGTCCAGGAAAAAGTTAGGGATTTAAAGCCTATGACTATGTCCCGTCGGATCACTTTAGGGACAACCTTTGGCTTCAATTAACAAATTCAGAATTTCTATTCAATCGAGTCATCTTCGGACAAGGCACAAGTAGACAAGATACTCAGAGATATGAGGGCTATAGTAGAATGGAAATCCCATGGGACTTTTATACACGTAGCTATCTTTTCTTTGTATTAAATTTTTCTTGTTTTACGACAACATTCTCTTACTAGAATGTTTGTCCCCTTTGTACAAAATATTTATTCAAAGTCAATACAAAGATATCCCTTTGAAAATGCAAAAATTATTTGTCTTTTTCTTTACGCTTGTGTTTTGTTTACAAAAACGTCCAATGATTCATTGTTGAACATATGCATTTGAACATGATTACTATTTACAAATAAACAAAATGAGAAAGACAATTACTGATAGGTTGAAAGAATAGGAAAATGTCTCTAGGCTATTCCATAAGTAATCCCCTACAGTACGTCATTTAAATCCCCAGCGGAACAAAATTCCCAATTATCAATCCTTAGCAAAAGTCGTCGAATTTCTCGGGACTCCCCAAAAAATCTTACAAGCAGTACATGGCATTACCCTCACAACAGATTTTACTTTTCTCAATAAAAGTTCAACAGTACTTCAACTTCAAGACATGAAAATTCACATATCCTCAGCGGCATTCAGGGATTTATTTTCCTCAATCAAACAACAATGCAGCAAATCAGCTCACATGCACATACATTGTATCCATATATCATAAACATTGATAAAGCAAATACATCGCATCATACATTTCATGCAAACATAACTTTGTATTTTAGCTAACATTTTACCCTTTTCAAGATAAGATTGACAGCTACCATTAAAAATATGCAATCCAGATACAGTTCAGACACACTCCAGACACGGATGCCATTATGATACTCATTCAGATTCAATTTTCAGATACAGTTCAGATACACTCCAGACATGGATGCCATTCTGATACTCATTCAGATTCAATTTTCAGATACAGTTCAGACACGCTCCAGACACGGATGCCATTCTGATACTCATTCAGATACAACTTACAGATACAGTTCAGATACGCTCTAGACACGGATGCCATTATGATACTCATTGAGATTCAATTTTCAGATACAGTTCAGATACGCTCCAGACACGGATGTCATTCTGATACTCATTCAGATCCAACTTTCAGATACAATTTAGATACGCTCCAGACACGGACGCCATTCTGATACTCATTCAAAACCAGCTTTCAGATACAGTTCAGATACACTCCAGACATGGATGCCATTCTAATACTCATTCAAAATCAGCTCCCAGATACAGTTCAGATACGCTTCAGACACAGACGCCATTCTGATACTCATTCTTTCAGCTTACAAGTTACAATTCAAACAATCACTTTTGGATGGCGTCTACAAGCCCATCTCCTACAACTTTCTATCAGCTCTCCAAATGGCATCTTTAAACCCATTCCCTTAAGTATCACATCACCGGGTGCAAATTTCTGGGCACTCTAGTATCCAATCATCTTCCACCTTCGCGTCTACAAGCCCATCTTCTACAACTTTCTATCACCTCTCCAAATGGCATCTTTAAGCCATTTACCTCAACCGTCACATCACCGAGTTTAAATTTCTAGGCACTCTAGTGTCCAATCATCTTCCACCTTTGAGTCACGAATGGTGAAACTCGCCAATCTAAATCTTCAGGCTTAAAAAGATTGAACAGGGACAGCTGTTGTACCCCAAAATTTTCCCTCTCACTTATCAAGAATTTGCTCACAAGATCTCCTTGGACTCAAGACTGCACTAGGGTTTGGTCAGCTCAAGACACCTCCTTAGGCACTGATGACCAAAATTAGGGTTTGAGTTTGCACAAGGATTTTTGAACTATCAATGCTTCATATGCTAAAAGAATGATTATCAGAATGGCGTCCATGTCTGGAGCGTATTTGAATTGTATCTGAAAGTTGGATCTGAATGAGTATCAAAATGGCGTCCATGTCTGGAGCGTATCTGAACTGTATCTGGGAGTTGATTTTGAAAGAGTATCAGAATGGCATCCGGGTCTGGAGTGTATCTGAACTGTATCTGAAAGCTGGTTTGAATGAGTATCAGAATGGCATCCGTGTCTGGAGCGTATCTGAACTGTATCTAAAAGTTGAATCTGAATGAGTATCAGAATATCATCTATGTCTGGAGCGTATCTGAACTGTATTTGAGAGTTGAATATGAATGAGTGTCAGAATGGCATCCACGTATGTAGCGTGTCTGAACTGTATCTGAAAGTTGAACCTGAATGAGTATCAGAATGGCATCCGTGTTTGGAGCGTATCTGAACTGTATCTGAAAGCTGATTTTGAATGAGTATCAGAATGGCATCCATGTTTGGAGCGTATATGTATTGTATCTGCAAACTTTGAATATTGTTAATGGTAGCTGTTAATCTTATCCTGAAAAGGGTAAAATGTTATCTAAAATGCAAAGTCATGTTGTATGAAATGTATGATATAATGCATTTATTTTATCAATGTTTATGATATGCGGATGCAATGTATGCGTATGTGAGCTAGTCTATTGAACTGTTTGTTGGATTTGGGGAAAATAAATCCCTGAATGTTGCTGAGGGTATGTAAGTATTCATGTCTTGAAGTCGAAGTGTTGATGACTTTTTGTTTAGAAAAATAAACTCTGTTGTAAGGGAAATTCCATGTACTGCTTGAAAAATCTGTTTGGGGAATCTGCGGAAATTGGTTGATTTCTACCAGGGACTGATAATTTGAAGCTTTGTTCCGCTGGGGATTAAACTGTACACTTCGAGGGATTTTTATGGAAAATAACTTAGAGAGATTTCCCTATCTCTTAAAGCCATCAATAATTGTCTTTTATTTTGTTTATTTGTAAACAGTAATTATGTTCAAATGCATATGTTCAACAATGAATCATTGGATGTTTTTGTAAACAAAACACAAGAGTAAAGAAAAACAGATAGTTTTGCACTTTCAAAGGAATATCTTTGTATTGACTTTGAGTAAGTATTTTTTGTACAATGAGACAAACATTCTAGTAAGAGAATGCCGTCGTAAAAAATGAAAATTTTAATATAAAGAAAACATATCTATGTGTAATAATCCCATGGGGTTCCCATTCTACTATAGCCTTTGTATCTCTGAGCATCTTGTCTATTTGTTGCCTTGTCCGAAGATGATTGAATTGGTCAGGAATGTCGAGTTAGCAAGTTGTCTGTAAGGTGATCCAACAGGACATAGTCATACGCTTTAATTCCCTAACTTTGCCTGGACCTCCCTTTTTGGTTTTCAGTCCACCGGGATACCCTTTTTTCCCCAAGTCTCCCTTTCGGGTTTTCAACTTGCCGGGTGTGCAGATTTTAGTTGTTTTATCCCTAATTTTTGCCTGAACCTTTTTGGTTCGCCGGGATGCCCTTGTTTTTCCTAGGTGTGTCAACCTAGCGGGTCTCTTATGCGTAGTATCTTTTGACTATGTCTGCGTTCGCAGGGTGCGGCAGGTCGTCACCATCCATGGTGGTCAAGATCATTGCTCTACCAGAGAAATTTTTTTGATTATAAATGGTACTTCGTATGTAGGAGTCCATTTTCCCCTGGGATCACCTTGCGGTAGTATGATACATTTGATTACCAGATCCCCAACTTGATACACTTGGCGTCTGACATTTTTATTGAAAGCCTTGATCATCAGTTTTTGATACATTTAACCAAGGCAGACAACAGTAAGTCTTTTCTCATCAATTAAGTTTAGTTGATCAAGTTGAGTCTGGATCCAAATGTGATACGATGGGAGAACTGACTTGAGGTTTTGCGTTTGTGTTCGCAAATGTTGCGGTTTAGCAAGAGTCGCCACCGACTTTTCTTTTATCCAAAAGGAAAGGTGAAAAAGCACAGGAAAGACCTATAGAGATGTTTTCTTGAGTTCGGGGGGGGGGGGGGGGGGTAGATTATGAAAACGGAAGGTGCTAGCACCCTTTTCATCCATGGTTTTCCATGGGCTCTTAGTTACTTGCAAGATCACTTGCTTTTGTTTGAATGTGCTTGTGGTGTGGGTTTTGAAATTATTTTGAAAACGTCTTTGTAATGGTTCTCGTCTCTATAAGAACGCGTACAAAGTGTTTGTTCGGAAAATAGTTCAAAGGAGTGTTTGTGAAATGTGTTTTTGAAAAGGTGTCTTTGTAATGGTTCTTGTCTCTATAAGAACGCATACAAAGTGTTGTTTTTCAAAAGTGTTTCAAAATGAAAGTGTAGGTGTATGAAATGTTTTTGTTGTGAGTAAGTGAGTAACTGAGAGAGAACCTACCTACTCAAAAGGTCTTAGATGTGCTTTTCCTCCTCCTTTAGATGTTGCTATCTTACCATTGTTTTGGTAAGAAGCCCCGTCGTTGGATGTGAAGGGACGGGAATTGGGACGTTTGTATAGTCATAGAAGGCAACTTATGAGACGTTTTAGTAATGTCGTTTAGGAACTAGATCGTTTACCGAAGGCAACATCGAGGGTCATCGAGGGACTACGATCTTTTATCGAGGGTCTTTTGCTAAAACGCCCATGTTCGAGGGACATGACTATTTTTCCGATAGGCAACAAAGTGGGATTACCCTAATGGTTCTAGTGTGCAAGTGTGTTTGATTACATGCATTTAGTCTTGATTAGGGTGATCTATTTATTAATTTCGTCTCTTGCCATACACGCCCTAATTACTAGCATTTACATTTGAAAGCGATAAGTTGCAGAAATGTAAAGTCCTACGCTATTACAATATTTAGGGGGATGGGGTGTACAAATTTATGAATGGGGGTTGCAAATAATCCTAAGTTACTATTAAAACCATATTGAAATATACAATATAAGAAAGAAAAAAAGACTTGTTTAGAAAATGGTTTTTTTGTCTTAATGAAAAAAAAGAAATAAATTAATTAATAAAAGAAAAATATTTTTATGTCTTTTTATGTTAATAAAAAAAGGAGTTAATATTAAAAATGATGAATAAGAAAATAAATGAAAGATAGAAACAGTGTGCTGCTGCAAGCAAAACAACAAGGATCAGAAGTTCTGAAGCCAGGCGCGTGACGACTCAGAAAGGAACGTCAGTGGAATCAGAAGTTCTAGATTGGTAAACTCTGAGGTCTTGTAAGACACGTTAGAGGGAAAACACAGAAGTTCTGGGTGGTATTCAGATAGTGGGCCACAAGTCAGAAGTTCTGTATTACACTAAAACAGTGAGTAAACGTCAGCAGTTCAGTGTGTTATCAACATGTAAAAAACAGAAACTATGAGTGTTTGAAAACAACGAGTGGAAACATCAGAAGTTTAGTGTATTTGACATGTAAGGAGAACTCAGAAGTTTTGTGTTGTGTTAGAACAGTGAGTGAATCATCAGAAGTTTAGTGTGTTATCAACATATAATAATCAGAAGTTCAATGTGTGTTAACAGTGAGAAAAATCATAGAAGTTTTGTGTGTTAAAATAGTGAAGAGAACTCAGAAGTTCTGCGTGCTTAAACAGTGAGAAAATCCTAGAAGTTATGTGTGTTAAAATGGTGAGTGAAAAACAGAAGTTCTGTGTTACATTTTGACTTTTAATCAGCACACCAACAATTTATTCAGTTCTTATTAAACAGCAAATCAGAAGGATAACAGGACAACAACTTATAGAAGTTCTAATCCCAAATCCGAGTCTAGCCCTAATCAAGAAACTCTGATCCACAGTTTTTATAATTATGCAATGATATGGACAACATTAATACTATGATATTTACATGTTAATGATGTTCAAAATGAAAAACAAGCAAAGTCAGAAAGACTTACCTTGTACCTGGAGCGTGCTTGGAGCTTTGAGTGGTTGCCTTTGGATGTTATGGAATCAACAAGAGTAACGGAATAGAAAATTCCAAGTTCTTTGATTCAAAGGGAAGAATAAAGGTTTGGTTTTCTGTTTGGGAAATCTGGATTTTTATGAAGGGTTTCACAGGTTTCTTTTTCTCTTTTGATAATTCTCTCTTTCCAAAAGCCAGCCCCTTGAAAGTGTGATGGAGCAACTTATTTATAGGTGAATTTGCCGTGGTTTTGGGGGGAAAAACAAATGGGATTTAAACTTTTTTGGCACACTGTTCCATTGCTTTTTGATCACAGCTTTTTGTATTTGGTACAAATACAAGATTTGGGAAGATGCAGGCATAGACTGGATTAACAACTGATTAGAGTAATGTGATGCAGTAGTGTAGCAGGTTGAATAAACGAGGTTTTGGGATTTGGTGATGTTATGATCACAGAAGATCAGAAACGTAACCTCCATGCGCTGAAGAGTCATGTTCTGATTGAAGACTATGTTCTGGACCATGCTTGCAACATCTGACTGCACTTGCGTGGAGGCTGACTCAGAAGTTCTGAAGTATTACATTATCTTAACACTTAGAAAATTTTCCAAATGTTTAGAAATTTTATTTTTCAGAGTAATTTCTGACTTCACTTGCGTGGAGGCTGACTCAGAAGTTCTGAAGTATTACATTCTCTTAATACTTAGGAAATTTTCCAAATGTTTAGAAATTTGATTTTTTTCGGAGTAATTTCTGACTTCTGATTTTGATGAACTAGTTTCATGTCTTGATGAAATATAATTGTTGAAACATGATTTTTGTTTAAAAGTCAAAGTTTAACTTTTTCAGTGTGCTTTTGACCATTTTTCCCTTGTGAGTGATTTTCTTGAAAAGTTGTAATTCAAGACTTGGGACCTGATAGAAGAAAACCTGAGAGTCCAGGATGATCCTTTGAGAAATGGGAGAGAAAATTTTGGGGTACAACACCAATCTTCTTCATTCAACCCTGCATCCTTCATAATTCTCAGAGATGGGATCTGAGCCTCAATAGGCAAGACAGCTTCCATGTCGTATACCAGAGAATAAGGTGTTGCCCCGGTTGATGTGCGAGCTATGGTACGATACCCGTGGAGAGAAAATGGTAACATCTCATGCCAGTCTTTTTATGTGAATGCCATTTTCTGTATGATCTTTTTAATGTTCTTATTCGCAGATTCGACAACACCATTCATCTTAGGCCGGTAAGGGGAAGAGTTGTGATGCTGGATATTAAACTGCTCGCACAGGGCGGTGATCATAGTATTGTTCAAGTTTGTACCATTGGCTGTAATGATCCTCTCCGGGATACTGTAACAACAGATGAGATTTTGCTTGATGAATCGGGCGACAACATTCTTGGTGACGGAAGCGAATGAGGCTGCCTCAACCCACTTTGTAAAATAGTCAATGGCCACTAGGATAAAGCGGTGTCCATTGGAGGTTGTCGGCTTGATTTCCCCAATCATATTTATTCCCCACATAGCAAAGGGCCAAGGAGCCGTCAAGACATTCAGAGGAACCAGAGGTACATGCACTTTATCAGCATAAATCTGGCACTTATGGCACGTTCGAGAGTGTTGATAACAATCTGCTTCCATGGTAGACCAATAATAGCCTGCCCGTAGGATTTTCTTTGTCATCGTATGCCCACTAGAATGGGTGCCAAAAGCTCCTTCATGCAATTCAGCCATGATCCTTTCAGCTTCAACCTTGTCTACGCACCGAAGTAACACAGAGTCATGGTTGCGTTTGTAAAGAATGTCGTTACTAAGGAAGAATTTTGCAGAGAATCTCCTTAAGAATTTATTATTGTTGATTGAAGCTCCTTCCGGATATTCTTGAGCCTCGAGATACCTCTTGACTTCATGAAACCAAGGTTGGTCCACTACTTCTTCAGTATTAATCTCGTGACAGTGTGCTGGTTCATCCATTCGTTCGATGGTGATCTGGGGAGTCTCGTTATCCCAATTAAGTTTAAACATAGATGACATTGTGGCTAGTGCGTTTGCTAGCTGATTTTCTTCTCGTGGGAAATGCTCGAAGGTAATCTTCTCAAAATGTGGTAGCAATGTCAAAACATGTTCTTTATAAGGGATAAGGTTAGGGTGTTTGGTGTCCCATTCCCCTTTGATCTGACTGATGACCAAAGCTGAATCTCCAAATACATTCAGGGATTTGATCCCCAAGTCCATGGCAGCTTCGAGACCAAAGATGCATGCTTCGTATTCCTCCATGTTATTTGTACAATTGAAGTAGAGTCTTGCGGTAAAGGGATTATGTTGCCCTTCAGGAGATATGAGTACAACACCAATACCACTTCCAAGTGCATTGGATTCCCCATAAAAGAACAGGGTACATCGGGATCCTTGTTCAGGTCCGTCATATGGCCTGAATTCTTCACAGTTGTCTAACGTCATGATGTCTTCATCCAGAAATTCGAACTTCATTGACTGGTAGTCTTCTACAGCTTGGTGAGCAAGGTGATTAGCTAGTACACTGCCCTTTATTACTTTCTGGATAGTATATTATATGTCATATTCTGTCAGGATCATCTGCCATCTCGCTATTCTCCCAAAAAGAGCAGGCTTCTCGAAGATGTATTTTATTGGATCCATTTTAGATATCAACAGGGTAGTATTAGTCAGCATGTATTATCTTAGCCGGTGAGCAGCCCATGCCAGAGCGCAGCAAGTTTTCTCGAGCAGTGAATATCTTGTTTCATAGTCGGTAATTTTTTTGCTCAGGTAAGAAATAGCGTGCTCTTTTCGGCCAGACTCGTCATGCTGCCCCAACACACACCCCATTGAATTTTCTAAAACAGTTAGATACATGATCAATGGTCTTCCCTCGACTGGTGGCATTAAAACATGAGGCTCTTGTAGGAATTCTTTGATCTTGTTGAAAGAAATTTGGCATTCATCATTCCATTTGACTACTTGATCTTTCTTCAATAGTTTGAAGATTGGCTCACAGGTAGCTGTCAGGTGAGAAATTAATCTGGCAATGTAGTTCAAGCGTCCCAAGAATCCTCTGACTTCCTTCTCAGTACGAGGAGCAGGCATCTCTTGTATTGCTTTTACCTTGGCAGGATCTACTTCAATACCCTTGTTGCTGACGACAAAGCCTAGGAGTTTACCAGACCTTACTCCAAACGTGCATTTATTTAGGTTCAACCTCAGCTTGTACTTCTTTAGCCTCTCAAACAGTTTTTGTAAATGATCAAGATGCTCTTCTTCTGTTTGAGATCTAGCTATCATGTCGTCCATATAGACCTCTATTTCGTGATGTATCATGTCGTGAAATAAAGCTACCATGGCACGCTGGTAGGTTGCCCCAGCATTCTTCAGTCCGAACGGCATCACCTTGTAGCAGAATGTGCCCCACTGTGTGATAAATGTTGTTTTCTCCATGTCCTCAAGAGCCATTTTGATTTGGTTATAGCCTGAGAAACCGTCCATGAAGAAAAACACTTTGTGTTGTGTCGTATTGTCAACTAGGATGTCAATGTGGGGAAGTGGGAAATCATCCTTAGGGATTTTCGTATTCAAATCTCTATAGTCCATGCACATTTGTACCTTGCCGTCTTTCTTGGGCACAGGAACAACATTGGCAACCCATTGCGGATAGGAGGTGGTAGCCAAGAATCCAACGTTAAATTGTTTCATGACTTCGACTTTAATCTTCTTTGACATATCTGGTCGCATTCGACAGACCTTTTGTTTTACTGGTGGACAATCTTCTTTTGTAGGCAGACGATGTACCACAATATCTGCATCAAGTCCCGGCATGTCTTCATTCGACCAGGCAAAGACCTTAACATACTCATGTAGCAATTGAATCAGATGCTTCTTGACACTCGGTTCTAGATTGGCACCCACTTTGACCTCTCTTTTGTCTTCTTCGGTACCCAGGTTGATTGGGTCCATGGGTTCCTCGTGAGGCTGAATGGTTCTCTCTTCTTGCAGTAGTAATCTGGAAAGTTCCCCTGGTACTTCACAATCTTCCTCGCCTTCGTCTTCGGCTTGTTAGATTAGATTTTCAGAGTCACAAAAATCCATAGCAGAACCGTTATCCATGGGATCCTGAATGGATGTAGACCTGCATTGTGAGTGTGTTAAGGGTATAACTATCTTTGAAAGAAATGAAAATGTAAAAAAGAAAAACAATGAGCACAAGGTTTGTATGCAAAACGTCAATGACCATTGTGCCTCGGGTAAGGCACAAGGTTTTAAGAGTTTGAATTGTTTTAATATTACAGATCCAACAAAATGTAAAGACAAATTACTGTGGGATAAAAGTGATCGGGACAAAATCTCTAGCCTCCCAATTGCTTAGCCCTCCACTGACAGTTAGGAAGATCCAATCCTCCAGGTTGTAACCATCTTCATCATCCTCTACCGCGTTGACTTCATATTTGCTGATCTTCAGGGGTGGTCCTCCAGCACGAGTGCGGCGTACGACCTTCTGAGCACTTGAAGTGAAACCCAACCCAAACTTGTCTGACTTGTATGGGATATCTGGGAGTTGTCCCCAGATAGTGCACCCACCTTCTTCTATTACGGCCTTGGCATCCTTCAAAGACGACATCTTGAGTGGAGGCCTTGTGATCTTGGGAACCTGAGACACATCCTTTGTTACTGCCACATCTTGCGGGACTTATTCAAAATGTTGGAATGGAGTTTCGATAAATTTAACATATAATTCCATGTATCTGAAGGAATTGAGATGGCTGATCATATACTCTTCTTCTCCATGAACAATGATAATCTTCCCTTGAATCAGATACTTTAGCATTTGATGCAACGTAGAAATAACAGCGCCATCATTATGGATCCATGGTCGGCCTAGAAAGCAGGAGTATGAAGGGCGGATGTCCATTACATAAAAAGTTGAATCGAATGTTTGGGTTCCAACCTTTATGGGGATATCCATTTCCCCATGCACCATCCTTTTCGAGACGTCAAAAGCCCTTACTACTATGTTGCTTGGCTTCAATGTCAATCCCTCACAGCCAAGCCTATCAAGAGCTTTTTTAGGAAATACATTCAGAGATGAGCCAGTGTCCACCAAAACATGAGCCAGGGTTGTGCCCCTACAATCAACTGAGACATGCAATGCCTCATTATGCTTCCTTCCTCTTGGAGTTAAATAAGCATCCGAAAAACCTAGACCATTATCTACAGTCAAGTTGGCTACGCAGTCTTGGAACTGATCGGCAGATGTCTCTTGGGGTACATGGGCAGTTTTTAGGAATTTTACCAAGGCTTTTGCATGTGCCTCGGAACATAGTAGTAAAGCCAGCATGGAAATTTTAGATGGAGTTTTCCCCAGTTGTTCAACTACATCGTAGTCATTTTTTTAATGATTTTTAGAATTTCCTGCATCTCTTTCCGGGAGGTCTCAGGGATAGCCAATGATTGCGCATTCTTTAGGACAGGCTCAATAAGAATATTTTTACCTCGAGTCTCAGTTGACTCGGCAGCAGGAATGTCAGTAGGAGTGACAACAGGGGTTGTAACAACTTTGTCAGTTGGAGTATTGGTTGAGATGATTATAGAACGAGGAACAACTTTTGGAGGATTAATAACACGAATGATTACGGGTCCAGAAACTGCTTTTGGGGGAGCAATTTCTGGAGAGAAAATACTTCCGCTTCGGGTAATATTACTAGTCCCTGCAATATTGCTGATATCAAAGTTAACTTTCTTGGAACTTGAATCTTTGATAGCTGGCCAATCTTGCTTGACACTATGGTAGTAGACATCCTCTCCATAATTCCATGGTATGGTTTTGTTTGACAAATACGGGATTGGTCCAGGCATTGTAATTATCAAAGGAGTTTCTTTCGGAACTGATGTAATTCTAACGGGTCTTTTGGTGGAGACCCTGGAAGAATTGGCGGAAATGGTAATGATAGAAACATCTTTAAAAGGAACAGGTGGAACAAAAGTCTTTTCAAACAAAATTTCTTTATTATCTATTAGGCACTGAACGCCTGTTTTCAACAAAGGACAGTTGGTTGGTGAGGACAAACATAAATGACAGCCTTCATCACAGCCCGGGAACACACCGACATTCAACAAGTTCACTTTAATAGTCAGGAGTGGGGTCATAAGTTCATCAACTGAAGTAACAAACATTTCTTCTTCAATGGCATTGGTATTATGGCCATGTTTGGGCATAGGGGCAGAAATGACATTTGGCTTTTTGGGCGCATATAATTCAATCTCTTTGGCTTCAATGAGGTCTTATACTTTGTTCTTTAGAGCCCAACAATTATTAGTGTCATGGTCGGGACTCTCAGAGTGGTATGCACAACAGGAATTAGGATGATAGTGAGGAGGTGTTGTGTTAGGGTTTTTTGGAGCTTCTTTCAAAGTCACCAGGTTGGATCTTAACATATGTGGCAATACTTGAGATAGGGTCATGTTAATTCTGGTGAATTATCTGACTGGTCTTTCCATCCTTGGTTGGTTGTTTCCTTGCTGATCAGGTGCAGGTTTAGGAATCATAACAACCCCCACCATTAGACGGCGTTCGGCCCTATCTTGATTTCTCTGAGGATAAACAACAACCACTTCTTTCTTTCCGATAAATGGTTCCCTTATAGCAGCAGATGATGTATCTTTTTGAATCTTTCCACTATTTATCCCGACTTCTACCCTTTCTCCGGTCAATATCAGTTCAGTAAAATCCACCGATGAACTCCCAATTAGGTGATTGAAGAAGGGACCAGACAAGGTGCCCAAAAACATGTCTACTAATTCTCTTTCAGATAGGGGAGGTTGAACTCTTCCAGCTAAGTCTCTCCATTTTTGCGCATAGTCCTTGAAACCTTCATTGGAAACCATGGCCATACTCTGGAGTTGAGTACGGGTAGGCGCAAGATCAACATTGTATTGGTATTGTTTGTAAAAAGTTACAGCAAGATCTTCCCTGTTATGAACGTTGGCTCTTTCTAACTGATAAAACCAATCAAGTTGAGTTCTAGACAGACTGTCTTGGAAGAAGTGTACCCATAAGTCTTTGTCAGCGGTATGGGGTTGGATTTTCCTCACATAGGACCAGAGATACATTTTAGGGCATGAAACTCCGTCATATTTGGAGAATACAGGTGCTTTGAATTTTGGAGGAATGAAAATCCCCGATACTAAACCCAATTCCTCAAAGTCCAAGCCATGCACTTTTTGGATTTCCATTGCGCTCAACCGCTCTTCGAGATGTTTATACTTGTCATTAGCTGGAGGGTATTTTTCTTCAGAATAGTCTTCTTCTGATTCTGATAGGACAACTGTTTCCTTGCCTTTCCCATCTTGATTGTCTCTCTCACTAGATGTTTTTGCAAAGTCTATGGTCCTTCTTGTCTTCCCATGAAATCTTCTTCCCATGTTTAGGACTCTGGTTACCTTCTTTGTCTTCTTTTTCTTCTCCTCAGCCAGAAAAGTCCTCAACTCTTCTTGTCCTTTGGCTAGGGTCAAGAACAACTGTTGAAACTGTGCATTCTGAGCTTGGAGGTCCTTCACCGTTTGCTTGAGATCCATCTTACTGAAATAAACAGTAGAGAGATGATGAGACTTGTTGCAAGAAACCTGCTTATGTTATGATGAATGGTAAATGCATATGCAATGATTTCAAGGATTTTAAGATTCAAATTTGTTTTAGACAAAAAGAAAACACAGGTTATATTAATAAGTTAAAGTTTTTGAGTACATCAATGCCTTCTTGGGCAAAATAATACAAAAAACTCTAAGATAAAAAGGTAGTCTGCATCCTCTTTGGTGCAATGTAGGTATTCAGAGTCTGTTCCTCATGAAGTAGCCTATTGAGTTCCAAAACCTTCTTCTCTATTGTGTAGAATTGGGCTTCGAAAGTATCTCGCTCCCCCTTGAGTTGTATCCAATCTCTTTGTAGGTATTCAAGAGAGGTGGGCATGTCAGGATGTAGGATAGTGTATGGAACGTCTCCTTCCATGACAGGCTCAATGATTACCGGGAGGGTGGAGGGATAAGGCATCATAAGACTCTGAGCACGAGTTCATACCCATTTGAGGTATGGCTCAAGAAGGATTGAACTTTTATGCCCCAAAGTCTTGCTATCTACCTTGTTTAACATCCTCTAAGCTTGGATAAATCTCTGGTGAAGACCTTGATCATCGTTGTCGTAGTCAAATACCAAACCTTGAATCAGCATCTCGTGCGGGCCATCCCTTCCGGCGTAGCCAAACTGTCTTAAAGCTAAGCAGGGGTTGTAGGTGATTCCTCCCCTAATGCCAAGTAAAGGGACATTTAGGAAATTCCCCATAACGGTCGACAATGGTAACATTCTCTACGGATCGGGAGCACCAATAAATGTTTGAATGTTTGATCATCATCAACCTTTGTGACCACCTTGAACCTTGCTCATTCTTTAATACAGATTGGGGAAGATGCAAAGTAAACCATCTTTCCAAGAGAGGAGTGCAACACATAAGGACACCTCTTTTCCTCATTGTACGAGTGTGAAAAGAGTGTAGGATATCCCCTAGCAATGTAGGCATCGGGTTGCGGGATATGAAGATTTTGACGGTGTTTACATTTATGAGTTGGTTAGGAATTGGAAACAAAACCATCCCATAGATGAGGAGAGCCACAATTTCCTCAAAGGCTTGCAAATCCAAGGAGTTCCAATAGTTTTGGGCTTTCTCGAATAAGAACTTTGTTAGGAAACCTTTGACACCACTTCTTGTTTCCCAATGAGTTGTGACATCATATGAGTGCAAGTGTAGAGCTTGAGCAATCTCTTCTAGCTTTGGGTATCTTTCCGTACCGTTAAAAGGTAGTTGATTGAGAAAGGGAATCCTCAAGAGTCGAGAGAATTCTTCCAAAGTAGGCACAAGTTGATAGTCGGGAAATGTAAAGCAATAGTGTAAAGGATCAAAGAACTGAAAGAGCACCTTCAACATGTCCTCATCTGTGTTGGAGGTGACTAAGTTGAGTAGGCGACCATGTCTCTCAGTGAATGAAGAGTTTCCAGGAATCCTTGAAGCTAGATCCTTAATTTGTGAAGGGATTCTTACAAGGTTTACTTGAAAAGTTTTCCTGCGAAGTGAATCCATATCCTACAAAATAAGAACAAAGATGAATCCCAAAATCCTTGAAATGGTTTGTGGATGTATATGATGTTCACGATGTTATGTACAAGTATGCATATACAAACAAAGCAAACAAATCCTTAGGTTTAGGCTTGCATGGAGTTTTATAGGTAAGTACCCTCTTGAAGTTTAGTTGGCTCAACCTGTCCTAACAATAGTAACTGGGTTCTAAGGAGCTCAATATCACTGGTTTGTTTCCTTGGTCATTGTTTCAGCACAAGCCTCTTTAATGGCAACCGAAATATCCCAAGAAACCAAACCTCAATGAGTGTAGTATCGAGTATCTACCAACTTAGGACTACACCAAAGCCGGTCATCTCACTACATCCTAAATGGCCAAGTTGGTCAAGTAAAGGTTCTAGAAGTTCATTAGTGCTTTATGACATCACTCAGTGGCCCCGTATTCTCTTTGATTAACTCAAAAGCTACCGGTACCCACAAATATGTTGCACTTACATAGCTATTTCTTAGACCATGTCAGTATACTCCGTATAGTTTCCACAATGTATTACTACTTACCTATAATGTATCCCAAATCCGGGTAGAGGATTCAAACCCAAACAAAGAACCATAATGTAAAGCATACAAGTCAAACAATGTACGCAAGTAAATGTGATCTAATCCTAAGGTAACCCCACTTTAAAAAAATTCCCCAGCAGAGTCGCCAGTTCTGTGATACGGTGGGAGAACTGACTTGAGGGTTTTGCATTTGATCATAAATATTGCGGTTAGCAAGAGTCGCCACTGACTTTTCTTTTATCCAAAAGGAAAGGTGAAAAAGCACAGGAAAGACCTTTGAGATTGTTTCTTGAGTTCAAGGGGTATATTATGAAAAGGGAAGGTATTAACACCCTTTTCATCCATGGTTTTCCACGGGCTATTAGTTACTTGTTAGATCACTTGCTTTTGTTTGAAATTGTGATTTGTGAGGTTTTTGAAAGTATTTTTTAAAGAGGCCATTTTTTAGGCAAACTTTGTAATGATTCTCGTTCATAAGAATGTATACAAAGATGTTGATCTTTTGAAAATGTTTTTCAAGTTTGTAAGATGTTTTGAAAGTGTAGGTGTTTGTTTTGAAAATAGCAAGGATGTGTTGTTTTGAAAGTGAGCAAATAACTATGGGCATTTGTTGTACCCCAAAATTTGCCCTCCCATATTCTTCAAGATTTGTCAAAAGCATGCTTAAAAATTCCCCAAGGGTTGCACAGTTCAAAGGCCTCCTAACAGTCAAAATTAGGGTTTTGGTTCTGACAAAGAAAATGAAGTTTCCAAGGGTCCAATCAAGTCTCACATGCCTATAAATATGGTCCAGCATCCTCATACCAAGTTTCAAGACTTACAGCACAAAATTGCACAGTCAAAAACCCTAATTGCACTACAGTCAACTGTAGGGGCAAAATGGTCATTTGACAGTCAAAAGTTCAAATTTTTTGTCAACATCTCATTTTTAAGCCACAAACATCATTTGATCAATGCTTGATCATGATTCTCAAAAGTTTGGTTCAAAAAGTCTCAAGATGCAAAAGTTTCCATATTTGGACAGTTGAAAAGTCAACTGTAAATTGACCAGGGCATAACTTTCACATGGATTATCAGGAAAATTCCATCCAAAGCTCATTTTGAAGAGAAAGACATTTCCTACAACTCCTCTTCATGCTTCAAGTCCAAGAAATGCTCTCACAAAAAGTTATCAATTTCAACATTATAGGTCATTTTCAAAAGTCAACAAAAAGGGACTTTAAGTCAAAGGCCATAACTTGAGATTGGTAAATCAAAATGACATGGGACAAAAGACATTGGTTAGAGGACTCAAAGACCTTTCCAAAATGTCCAAGAACATGAGCAAAGCTTAAATATTGAGCAAGCTATGCCTTGTGGAAGTTGGGAAATTTTTAGATATTTTGAAAAGTCAACATTGCTTCAAATGACCTAAAAATGCTAATGGGCCTCTTTTTCTTCCACAATTCATCATCCAAGGCATGTGCACGACCATTTGGCCCAAAGGGAAGTTTTTTATCATTTTTATTTATTTATTTGGATTTTTAATTATTAATAATTCATTTAATTAAATTAAATATGTGGAAAATACTAAACTTAGGTTTTTAAATCTTTTTGTGCATGAAATAGCCTTGAGATTTTGTGTATAATCAGATTTGGAAAGAATCTTGCTAATTGGCCATGATTTGAACTAAGTTTGCATGAAAAAGATTTGAAAACTAATGCCATAAAAATCAAATATTGATTCCTTCAATTCATGGATTTTTGATCAATTTCTCAACCCTAAATCATTCATACATATATATGCAAGCTAACCCTATTCCAAAAAACCTCCCAGCTGCGCCAGAAATCCCTAAGCAAACTTGAATTTTCTCAAAAAAGTCAAATACTGAAAACTGTTTTCCAGGGCGATTCAAGCTGAGATAATCATCTCATCACCTTCCTGAGGCATCAAGCAACGTGCCTGAATAGGTTTCCACGTCCCTAACACCCAGAATTGGTGAATAGGATTCAAACTTTTCCACATTTTTTTCATAATCGTGTTTTAATATTTAGGCATTTTCATGGCATTTCTTTCATGGATTCTGACTAATTGGATGATTCTGAAACTAACCATGTGATTGAATTGAGTTTTTATGCACTATATGCAAAAACGCCATTGTTGTCTTTTAGGGTTTTCAAAGCTGTGAATTGGGGTTTCCCATTTAAGGATCAATTGAGACTCGAGACCTGGATCATTGAAACAAGCGTGCTTGGACGAAAAGAACCCAACCCTCGCGCCTAATTTATGAGGCCATATGGCCTATTCGCTATTTTCTAGAATGGCATATTTTGGAACGGTTCAAAAACCGTGGCTGATTCTTTTGTGTTTCAGGAAAAACAAAAGCGAGGAAGACGAAGGCTAGGTGGCCAAGACTGATTGGTTCATTTAAAAATTCGCGCTAAAAGTCCACTAACCCTTATGTTTGCTTATGTTATTTGTTAGTTATATTATAAACAAAGAGACAAAGTGGAGCAGTTGGTAAAGCGTCTTAGTGGTAATCTCCAGGACTTGGGTTCGATCCCAGGTCCCCACCCCTTTCCAATATTATTTTTCCAATTGTTATCCTATGCAGATTCAGTACAAGGTTCCACCATATGCTCCTCAATCCAATGCGCCACATGTCCCACTGCACTCAATCAAAGGCTATGATTCAAGGACTAGGATGTGCCTCAGTCAACATCCATCCATGCTAGCAGAAAAGTCAATCAGGCCAGAAGTTAATGGGCCTGAAATACTGGATTTACACCTCCAATTGGGGACAGACCCCCTAGAGTTTGTTTCTTTTATCTCTTTTATATTTTTTTCTTTTCTTTAGTTTAATTAATTCTTTGATTTAAGATTTTCATAGAATATAAAAATAATATATAAAATCAGAAAAAGACGGAAAAAATAAGTATTTTTATTTAATATTTTAATATTTTGTAAATAAACATCATTAATTGATTTTAGTGTTAATTTAGGTTTAAATCTTAATGTTTTTTTAATAAAACCTAAAATTGGTAGAATTAGGGTTTCAAGCATTTTTCATCCTTCTTTATTTTACTATATTAATTATTAATTCTTAATTAGTTATTTTTATAAATCAAGTTGCAATTAATTAATTAGGCTTAATTTTAGATAATTGTCATATTCTCTTAATAAATAAAAAAATTGTAGAATTAGGTTTTTAACTTCATTAAATTCTCATAAATACAAAAAAACCAAAAAATAATTTCTTTTTCTTTAATTTAATTAATTTGCTAATAATTTAATTTCATTAAAAAGGGTCCAACGCCCTCGTTTCTAATTTTAATTCAATTCGCGTATTTATTTCTTTTTCTTTATAATATTTATGTACCTCTCCCAAAGCCGTGTAAATACTTATCCTTCGCACTTTTACTTTAATCCTTTATTTTTTCTGTCAAATCGGGTCCTGGAAATTTTGGCGATGTGGACCCGCGCCTTTGTAATAGCTTAGAACTTTTACTTTCTCGCAATTTTTAACTGATAAATAAATGCATGCAAGAATGAATGGATAAAATAAAAAAAAACGCATAGATCACTTTGACATGAACAAGATAAATGCAAATGAACATGACACACAAATCACACACCACCCCTAGGGTACGCCTCACTATTGCCTTGCCTCGAAAGGTGATCGTCGAGTAGAGGATTGTTGTACCCCAAAATTTTCCCTCCCATATTTATCAAGAATTGCCCAGTCAAGGTCACAAAATTCCCCAAGGGTTGTGCAGCTCAACTGTCTCCTAGACAATCAAAACTAGGGTTTGAGTTCTGGTCAAGCAAATGAACTTTTCAAAGGCCCAATCAAGTCTCATATGCCTACAAATGTGGTCAAGCATCCTCATGTCAAGTTTCAAGGCATTCAGTTCAAAATTGCACAGTCAAAACCCTAGATTGCACTACAGTCAACTGTAGGGGCAAAATGGTCATTTGACAGTCAAAAGTTCAAATTTTTGGTCAACATATCATTTTGAAGCCACAAACATCATTTGATCAATGCTTGATCATGATTCTCAAAATTTGGCTCAGAAATCATCAAAGATGCAAAAGTTGCTATATTTGGACAGCTGAAAAAGTCAACTGAAATTGACCAAGGCATAACTTTCACATGGATTATCAGAAAAATTCCATCCAAAGCTCATTTTGAAGAGAAAGACATTTCCTACAATTCATCTTCATGTTCCAAGTCCAAGAGATGCTCTCACAAAAAGTTATCAATTCCAACATTATAGGTCATTTTCAAAAGTCAACAAAAAGTGACTTTAAGTCAAAGGCCATAACTTGAGATTGGTAAATCAAAATGACATGGGACCAAAGGAATTGGTTAAAAGACTCAAAGACCTTTCCAAAATGTCCAAGAACATGTGAAAAGCTTAAAAATTGACCAAGTTATGCCTTGTGGAAGTTGGGAAATTTTTAGGAATTTTGAAAAGTCAACATTGATGCAAAAGGCCTAAAAATGCAAATGGGCCCATTTTTCTTCCAAAATTCTTCATGCCAAGCCTATGCACGCCCACTAGGCCCAAAGGGAAGTATTCTCATATTTTTTAATTATTTATTTGAATTAATATTAATTTATATTCATTTAAATGATTTTAATTCATGAAAAATATAACCTTAACCTAAAAAATCTTTTTATGCACATTATAAGGTCAATATTTCGTGCTTAATTGATTAGGGTAAGTTTTGATGAGATTGGATCAGATTTGAACCAAGTTGCACATGAAAAGATATGAAAAAGATTTTCAAGAATCAAATATGTGAAATCATTATGGACATGGATTTTGTGCAAAGTTTTTTAACCTAAACCATTCCATACAAGTACTACATCACAACCCTAATGATCCTAGACTAAAAGCTGCGCATAACACACCCTTGGCATATTGAAATTTTTGACAAAAAAACTCAACACTGAAATCTAGCTTTTAGGACGATTCAAGCTTTGATTTTTGTTTCAATAGCATCCTGAGATATCCCTGAACCTTTCTCAATCAAAAACAACAAGCCAAACGCAGTGAAACGGTACCAAGACCTCAAACTGTGAAGCAAATTTTTCCAAATCGCATATCATTATCTAAGCATCTTTTTTGCATTTTTCTTTGTGGATTATTGCTTACAATGAAGTTTGTGAACTAACCATTATATTCAATTGAGTTTTTGTGGTATATACGCGATTCCACCATAGGCGATTTTTAGGTTTTGCAGGTTTCCAATTTAGGGCTTTTGTGTAAAAGAAAAATTACGCCTCCAGACCCATGCCAATGGCTTCAGCAGATTGAGACGAAGAGTATAGCACCCTCGCGCTCAATTTATGAGCCACGAGGGGCTATTCGCTATTTTCGTGAATACCCTCTAAAACCACGTTTCAAAACCGTTCCCATAGCGTTCTGTGTTACAGGGGTGGGGAGGAAGAAGATGGCGTGTCCATCAGCCATTGGCTCGTTTAAAAGTTCGCGCGAAATTCCAAGGCGTTAGCGTGTTCTTGTTATATCATTCATGTTATATTATATGTTAATTGAAAGTGAATGGTTCAGCTGGCAACGCACTACGCATGTGACATCAAGGACCTGGGTTCAAATCCCAGGTCTTGCAAAATTTCATATTATTTTTCTCTTGGCAATCTCATGCAGGTTTCACACAAAGACTCACCGTACACGCTATATCCAAGCCACCCACGCGTCCACAATGATCAAATCAATGTCCAGGCTTCATGGTACACCCTAGGCATGAGTCAAACGCATCACATGGAATTATGGAAAGTCAGCAAAATCAAGCTTAATGGGCCTTAAATTACCAGGCCTATACCTCCTTATTTGGGACAACACCCCACCCTGGTTTGCATTTTATATTTTTTTTCTCACTTTTATTTTTATTGTCTTATTTATTTTATTATCTTAATTCAATTAATTTATTTTTCCTACAAAATATAAAAACACTAAAAAATCAGAAAAGGCCAAAGTTAATAAATATTTATATATTAATTATTTTCATGAATAAACAAAAATGTAGATTACTTAGTTTAATTAGGTTTTAATATTAATTTCTTTTTTAATAAAAATCCAAAAATGTAGAATTAGGTTAATTGCTATTTTTTATTCCTTTTAATATTTTTCCCTTCTTTTTTAGAATAATAATTATTATTTATTTATTTATTTATCTTCCTATTTAAATTGTACATAAATGAATTAGGTTTAATTTAGGTCATATTTTAATTCTTTCACAATAAATAAAAAAATATTAGAATTAGGGTTGCTTCTTAATTTAATTTTAATTAACTCCTTTTTCTTTTAAATCTTAAAAAATACAAAATATCAAAAACATTTAATTCTTTTTTTATTATTTTTAATTCTCATTAACTTTTAATTATTTGCAAAAGGGTCCAACGCCCTAGTTTCGTTTCAATTATTTAAATTGCGCATTTATTTTATTATCGCTTATTATAATTTTGTAAATATCCCAAAGCCATGTAATTTAAATTTCTCGCACTTTATTTCTTCGCATTATTTATTTTTCCGCTAAATCGGGTCCGGTTTATTTTGGCGATGTGGACCCGCGCCGTTGTAATAATCTTAGATTTATTTTCCCGCAACTTTATAACTGTTAACCAAGCATGAAAGAATGAATGTCTTAATTAAAATCAAGCGTAGAACACGACAAACATGACAAGACAAATGATTGAAACATGACACACAATTCGCACACACCACCCCTAGGGTACGCCTCACTATTGCCTTTCGAAAGGTGGTCGTCGAGTAGAAAACGTCTTAGTAAGTCCTCATGATCCGGGAACCTGGCATGAGGGTAGCTTCTAAGGTGTCTTCCCATTGCTCTGGTGATCACCATGTCCCTAAAAATCGAATTGACCCGAACACCTCCAACGGTGGTGCTACCTACCTCTCAATGGTGGGGTGGCACTACTTTAAAGGACATTTACACAGACGAATTCCTTAGGGTAGGTAGGTTCTCGTAGATACTTGCTCTGATCTCAAACAAATCAAAATCTTTTCACACTGACACATTTTCAAAAGCTTTCAAAGCAAACTTTTCAAACACTCTGACGTATGAGTCGATCTGAAATTTTTCAAAGAAACTTTTTAAACCCACATTGAAAAGCAAACAAACAATTTTTGAAAACACAAGTGAGCAAGTACCTAAGAGCCCATGGATAACCATGGATAGAAAGGGTGCTAACACCTTCCCTTTCTATAACCTACCTCCCGAACCGAGAGCAATCTCTTTAAGGAATTTTTCTGTGCTTTTGTCCTTTCCATTTGGAGAAAATAAAAGACGGTGGCGACTCTTGCTTCCGCGACATTTCGCGAACCAGCGTTAAACAGTCAGTTCCAGATCCACCGATCACAGAACTGGCGACTCTGCTGGGGAAAAACTTAAAGTGAGGTGTACCTTAGGGCTAGCTTATAACTATGTTTTCAATTGTATTGCTTTGTGTGCTTTAAATTATGGGTTGCTTGGGAGTTCTATAGATCCTACACCCGGATCTGGGGGATACCTTTCTTAGAAAGTAGCAACAAGGCTGTGAGGGAACTGTGCGGGGTATACCGACACGGTTGAAACAGTCTGCTACGTTGATGTGGCACTTTGGTGTGTACCGGTAACCCTTGAGTTCAGTCAAGGAGAGTACGGGGCCTCCGCGTGGTGTCGTGAAGCATCAACAGACCTTAGGAACCTTAATTGAACTATCTTGGCCTCTTTAGGGTAGTGAGATAACTGACTTTGGTGCAGTCCGAGGTTGGTTGATACTCGATACTACGCTCAATTGAGGGTTGCTTTCCTGGAATATTTCGGTCGCCAGTTCAGTGGCTAAATCGAAACGATGAACAATGAAAGCAATCCCGTGATATTGGGAACCTTAGAACCCGGTTACTTTGATTAGGACAGGTTGAACCCACCAACTTCAAGAGGGTAATACCTAGACCTCATGCTGGCCTAAACTCTAAGGGCTCTTTTGTGTGACTTGTGTGCCTTCGTACTTGACTACTTGCATGCTTGTTATCTGACCCTTGATATCTTGCAGGTTTTGTTCATAGTCCTTAATGGGGACTTATAACAAGGTGTACTAACCACTTGCAGGTTCTGTTTATAGTCCTTAATTGGGACTCATGACAGGTTTTACTTACTATTTGCAGGTCCTGTTTATAGTCCTTAATTGGGACTCATAACAAAGTGTACTGAATTTCTTGCAGGGTCCGTTTATAGTCCTTAATTGGGACTCATAACAGGGTTTACCTACATCACCCCATGCATAGCATGACATCATACCATTGCATACATCCTAACCCATTTCAAGGATCTCAAGGGCTTGTGATGCAGGTCACGATAAACCAAACATCTAGCAAGGGGCAAAGAGGATTTATTTTCCTCTAGCTAAAGTTGTCAGGGGCTATGACCCACTGGATATGGTGAGCCTTTGACCCTTGATGAAGGACTCTCAACAATATGCAGTGCCTTCAGTCAAGCTACCGGTTCCAAATTCTAACAAAGTTTCTCTGTTTACCCCGCGAGGTCCTTGAAATCATTGCATGCATATCATACATCTCATTGCATTACAGGTATCCCTTTGACAGGTTGCTTACCCTTCCTCGCTGTTTATTTCAGCCGATCGCCATGAATCCTGAATCATCAGCTGAGCAGTCCATCAAGGCCCTCCAGGCTCAGAATGCCCAGTTCCAAGAGCTGATCCTGAATTTGACCCAGGGGCAGCAAGATATGAAAGCTCTGCTCTTGAAGAAGGACAAGAAGAAAAAGAGGACTGTTCTGTTCAGCCCAAGACGCAGATCTGGGAATACACCGCAAATTGAAACTGAAAGGACAACTCCATCTGTGGGGAAGAGCAGTCATCCAGAGGAAAGGGTGCCCAGTCCAGAGGTCTCCGACAACGAGACAGATTTTGATGAAGAGCAGTACCCTCCTGCTGATGACAGATATAAGCAACTGGAGGACAGAATGAAAGCTATGGAGGTTCAACAGGTACCTGGGCTGGATTTCGGAGATCTGGGTTTGTCAACTGGTGTGGTTATTCCTCGGAAGTTCAAAGTACCACCCTTCTCTAAGTATGACGGGGCGTCTTGTCCCAAGCTGCATCTAAGGTCCTATGTTCGGAAGATCCAACCATATACGGTGGACAAAAACTTGTGGATCCACTTCTTCCAGGAAAGTCTTTCAGGGACTCACCTCGAATGGTTCTATCAACTGGATGGGACCAAAGTTCGTAACTGGGAGGAGTTGGCAACTGCTTTCTATAAGCAGTATCAGTACAATGCCGACCTTGCTCCCACCCGTACCCAACTCCAGGGTATGTCGTTAGGGTCAAGTGAAGGTTTTAAAGAATATGCACAGAAATGGAGGGACCTTGCTGGAAGGGTACAACCACCTCTGACTGATCGGGAACTTGTGGACATGTTCTTGGGAACCTTGTCTGGTCCATTTTATAACCACCTGATTGGGAATTCGTCTGCTGGATTCACAGATCTTATCTTGACTGGAGAGCGAATTGAAGCTGGTATCCGGTCTGGGAAAATTCAAGAGGCTGCACCTTCTGACAGAAAGCCTCATCATGGAAGGAAAGAATCCAATGCTGTGCACGGTAAAGAGAGCCGTCAGGAGGCAGGGGCAGTCCAGATCTCCAATCCCGGACCTGCTCAGCAGGGACAGGGGCAACAGCGAAAGGAGAAACGGCAGTACACCAAACTCAACATGTCGTTGGATCAAGCACTGCAACAACTGTTGAAGACAGGGCTGATCACCTTAAGGGCTCCCCTTCGGAATCCGAACACTTCTGCACCCAACTATCATCCCAACGATAGGTGCGCGTATCATTCAGATAGCCCGGGGCATACTACCGACAATTGCTGGCCTCTCAAGAATAAGATTCAAGATATGATCGACGCTGGAGAGATTCAGTTTGAAGTGCCAGAAACTCCGAACATAATCTCTGCTCCATTGCCCAATCATTGAAGACTTTTGTTTATTTGAGTTCCTTGAGTTGTATTTTTCATTGCTTACACAAACAATTAATGTCATAGCAAACTCTTTTATTCTATTAATGCATCGCATATGTCTGTTTTGAGAAATTAATACAATTATTTTTATTATATCCTTTTCATATTTTTTCTGATGTCAACTCTTGGTTAATAATTCTGAGCCTCTTGAGGGAGGATGACGAAAACGATACCATAATTTACAGTATGCTTTTGAACAGAC